>JBBGZY010001062.1:1800000-2020000 GCA_037952925.1 Lithobates clamitans
ATAGGAGATAGATTGATTCCGCTCTAATTCTGGAATTGCTGCACTTCGCTCTGTCACTAGATATCTGGTGCCATTAGATAAGACAAGGGCATTGCAAGGACAGATTAGGAATAGATGGGGTATCTCAGCCAATGGGCAGGGATCTTCTTGGGTCCCTTGGCCTGCTGGGACAGCCTTTTAATTTGGGTGAGGTCAGGTGATCAGGGTTCTGTGCCACCTGGACGGCTGTCTGGGTGGACATGTGTTGTGCTGCCCCGGGCTGCTAGGCCAAAGCCTGAGGCCTATCCCTGGGACATCTGGCTGCTAGGCTGTCTGAGGTCCTATCCAGTAGCAAGAGAGCAGCATAGGGCTGGGACTGTGGCTTGCAGTCCAACCATAAGTGACGGTTCTGCCAGACGGATCTGTCGTGGTCGGAGGTAGAGGGGAAGCTGTCGCCACTAAGGGGCAAACCACCTTATTACCAGGGACGACTGTGAGTAGCTGAAGCAAGTATCAGAGCAGTATTCTCACCAACCGTGGATGGAGAATTGGAAAACTTCAGCAGGTGTCAAGCCAGGGACCCAGCCGGCAGAGGTGATGCTTGCAGAGCAGCCTTGTGTGCCAAGCCAGGGACTGAGCAGGCCTGCGGGGTGACGCTTGAGGAGTATCTGTGAGTGCCAAGCTAGGGAACCAGCAGGGAAGAGGGCGTGACGCTTCAGGAAGATACTCAGTGAGAAGGTTTGGAAGAGCTCAGTGGCAGTAGATCAGCAAGTCTATGGAGAAGAGACTGGGAGCTCAGTGGAGTGCAGATCTACAAGCAGTGATTGTAGAGGAAGTATAGAAGTTAGTTACAACTTGTGTTAGAAACTGTTATAAGACTGTTGCCATAGGAGACAGCAATCCTACATATGCAGACGTGGTATCCTGCTGGGTACCTTTCCCTGCATAGCTGTCTACCTATAGAAGTCTTGTAGCCTGCTAATTACCATTGCAACTATTTAAGGGTGTCCTGGCCCTAAACCCTCTCTCCCACAGTTCTGTTCAAAAGAAAATAAATATCTTTGCATTCAAGAAATGTCTGGCGCCAATGAATCTACCTTGCATTACATCCACCATGCCTTGTAACCCACTCTACACAGAAGGATGTCAGCTGTCCCTAACTCTGGAGGTTTTTATTAGACCAAAGGGGACCCGGGACCTTGCTACAGTTGTAATTACTATTGATCCTGCATCACAATTTTAACATTTAAAAATCTGTAAGGTGAACTTACACAGGACCCCCTCCTCACTCCCCCAGTCCCGTTGACCTGCAGCACGGCGATCTCCCATTCTGAGCCCCGGTATAGCCACCTCAGGGGTCCGGGGCTTAGAAATCATCTCGACATTCACTCTTCTTCTTCCCCACTGAGAGAATGGGCTATGCAGGTTCTGATTGGTCAGCGCCACCCAAGTGACGGCGCTGACTAATTAGAATGCTCCTAAACATCACTCCTGACGGGGTACATTTAGGAGATTACGTTTTATGGATTTTTAAGCCCTGGAGCCGCGAGGCGGCTATACTGGGGCTCCGAACGGGAGATTGTCGCATTGCAGGTTAGTGGGACTGGGGGGGGGTGGGGAGTGGGTCCTGTGTAAGTTCACCTTACAGACTGTAAAGGTGAACTTACCCTTTAAAGAGAAATTCCGCCCCATCCCCTGCCCCCCCCCCCAAATCCTGTAGCTGCTGACTTTTACTATTGGAGCACTTATCTGTCCAGGCATCCAGCGGTGTGCTCACCCGAGCCGATTCTTGAATCGGCTCTCGGGTGCTGGCACTGTCATCTTGGCTAAGGGAAACCAGCAGTGAAGCCTACTGCGAAATCACTGTGCGCTTTGTGAATGGGCCGGCTGGGGGAGGGGAGAGGCCAAACTTCTGTCTCACTTTGCCGCGGCAAACTGAGCCGGAAAAGGGGAGCGGGTACTTATCAAAACCAGGTACCCGCTCCCCCCAAATGTCAAATGTGGCAGCGGAGGGGGAAGGAGAAGGCAGACAAGTGGAGGTTTCCCTTTTGGGTGGAACCCTGCTTTAATCGATAACTAATGCAGTTCTTCTGCATGGGTTTTTTTTTTTAAATCTTTTATTTAAGCATATGAGAAAAACATAACAGTGCATCAATAGGTACAGACGACTCAGAAAGACTACAGGTATCAATACATAGGGAGATTATGAAGAACCAATTGTCTCCTCCAGGGCAAAAGTCCCAGAAGGGTACAATATCACTGTAACATGTACAAATGTAGACCCATCTAGTAACTATGTTCACTAAAGACCCAGATCAGGGCCCAGCACTGAGTCCATTAGAGTCTGAAAAACCAGAAGAGCTAAGAAATAGAAGCAAAAACCAGAGAGTAGGAAAAAGTGGAAAGAGGACTAGAATGTGGGAGAAAGAAAGAAAGAGAAAGAAAGAAAGAAAGAAAGAAAGAAAGAAAGAAAGAAAGAAAGAAAGAAAGAAAGAAAGAAAGAAAGAAAGAAAGAAAGAAAGAAAGAAAGAAAGAAAGAAAGATTGGATTGCAGCCTTTAAATTGCCTCTTATTCTGATTTATGTCCTGTATGGTTAATGTTATTTAATGTCTTCCATAGTTTCTCTCTGTTTGCCTTGGCTACTATGCAATGGGGTTGATATACTAAAGGCAAATAGACCGTGCACTTTGCAAAGTGCAAGTGCACTCTGCAAAAGCAGTTGCTCCAGAGCTTAGGACATGAGGTAAAGGTTCACTTTGCAAGGAATACCCAATCACGTGCAAGGAAAATTAAAAAAAAATGCATTTTTGCTTGAACATGATTGGATAACGGAAGTCAGCATTGCTTTTGCTCATTTACTAAGTTTTGGTGTAACTGCTCTTGCAGAGTGCAACTGCACTTTGCAAACTGCACAGTCTATTTGCCTTTAGTAAATCAAACCCTTGCATCTCATTTTTCTACCATGTTCTGTGTAGCTGCTGTTCCTGCCTCTTACTTGTTTGTCCAGCCCTTAGTTATAGCTTCTTGTTTGGTATTCCCTTTTTCTGTCTCTGGTCTATCCTAAGTCCTGCCATATAGGAACCCATACCATCCCCAGAAGCTCTAGTAAGGACCAGGTCTGGTCTCCTGTTTCACTTCTATTTTACCTCTGTAACTGTATCTACAGGTTTACGACTTTCCAAATCTAGTAACTGCAAGCAGTGGGGTCTTGCGGATCATCACACACTTTGCTTGCATTTCAGCTTTTATTCATTCTGTACAACAAATATTGACATTGCTAAATGTGCATAGCGCACAAAGTATAGCACTACGACTATAACTCTTAAGTCTCCTAATTAAAAGCATGCAGAACTGCAGTAAAACAGAAATGGAAGAAAAATGACACAGGAAAATTATATTTTTACTTGTTTTTTTAGTTGGGAAACGAGTAGTATCCAAGGCATAAGACTGAAGCCAAACTGCATGGACAAAGATCTCATTCAAGGATATGTAACTCAGAATATTTCTGGGCTTCTGTTTAAAAGCCTTCCATATACATATCCTATACCAATCAACAACCTTCAATCAATACTGCCAGACACTTGCAAAGTATATGCCCCATAAACTTTCATTTTTACAAACCCTATTTGATAAAACTTAAGCCTATATAGACCACAGAGAGAGGGATATCACTTTCCTAGACTGTCTGTCTATCTAATAAGTAAAGTTCATACAAACAACCTTTCACTTTGAGCCAACATTCTTATGAAAGAGGCAGTTATGTTACTGTGACCATTTCATTTGACATAAATAATGACTGGAGTGAGCGGTTCTCTTCTGGTTACAGAGCAGAGGTTCAAGTTAGGAAAACCTTTCTGCTTTCCTTCAGAGGCCATGTACTAGACAAGCCAATGCTATGTGAAATACCACTGCATTTATTGCAATTAAAACTCTGAAGGTTTCAAAAACAGTTTTAAAATTCCTTTTGTAATCTTAAGATATACAAGAACATTTGTGCAATCAATTTCTGAGTTGTAATATACATTTGGTAATGAGTTCTTCCATCTTTAGAAAAATTAATTCTTCATACACTCAACGTATGTTATGTATGTATGCTGCCATCCACTGTCTTTGTCCAAAGTGTACAAGATTTGTATGCCTCGATGAATACATGTTTGATCAACACAGAGTAAATACATCTAAAATTGGTCATAAATACTTAAACAGTGGGGTTATACTGGTGAAATCCATGAAAGAACCATGTCAATATGAGTCGCAAAAAACATTTTTGCAAAATTATAAGTTGCATTTCTGCATCATTCTTAAACAATGGTGAAGCTGTATAGGGCTCCTGGTGCACGATGGAGTAGAACTGTAGCTCCTTTTACCCATACTAAAGGAGTAGCTTGGGTTAAGGAACAGTGTAATCTTTCTCTGTAAAAGTGTTTGCTAGTGACAAATTCATAACAATTATGATTAGTTAACCTGTGAAAGAAAGATGTAAATTCTTACTTATTTTCAGCCTGCTTCAGTCTAGTCATGTGATCCCGCTTCCCAGTGTGGGGGAGAGGAGGAAGCACCGACAACAGATGACCACTGAAGCCAGGCATTACTAGCTGTTGTCAGAGCACTCTCTCCTCTCCCCTGCAGCCGACACTGGCTTACTGGGGAGATCATGTGACCAAACCAGAAAAAAGGTAAGTATACATATCTCTCTTACACAGGTTAGTAAGCATAGGTGTTAGATGAAGGGAGATGAAAGTTTCAAGAGCAGTTAGGGTTATCCTGGAAGCACCACAGAAAACAATTTATCCCCCTGGGAGCTTTAATGCAGCATAAGATTTACCACACATGTATTAGTATCAAAAAGGAAAATATACTTTATTATAAAACAAAAAATTGGAGATGCAATTCTCTGTTCAAAAGAATTTTACTTCACCCTTCATGCATATAAAAGACTGCACAGTTTCAGACAGGAACTCTGTCCTTCATTAAGTTGCATGTGCACTTTATTATATATACAACAATTTCCGATTTTCTTTTGGGAGTAATAAAGTATTCTGTATTCTCTCTCTCTCTCTCTCTCTCTCTCTATATATATATTTTTTTTCATCAAATTATGCGAATTTAGGAGCATGGGGGATCACATCATTTTTGTCAGAGCTGTTATATGTTTTAAGCATGTACATGGTGGTTTTTAGAAATTTTGTATAATAAAGTATATTTTTCTTTTTGATACTAATACATGTGTGGTTAATCTTAAAGGGGTTGTAAACCCTTGCCATTTTCCACCTTAATGCATTCTATGCATTAGGGTGAAAAACCTCCTGTGCTGCAGCAGCCCCCTCGAGCCCCCCTTATACTCACCTGAGCCCTGTAATTCCCTTGATGGGAACTAATACACCAGCTCCAGCCGATGTCTTGTGTCCTGATTGGATAGATTGATAGCAGCGCAGCCATAGGCTCCTGCCGCTGTCAATCAAATCCAATGACGCGTGCGCCGGGGGGGCGGAGCCGAGTCCTGCTGTCTGTGTCTACGGACGCAGCAGCAGGACACAGGAGTGTGCCCGCACGGGTGTCCCATCGGAGAGTGCTTCTCCGGCAGGACACTCGAGAAGAGGAGGAGCCAGGAGCACCACAGAGGGATACCAGAAGAGGAGGATCAGGGCCACTCTGTGCAAAATCAACTGCACAGTGGAGGTAAGTATACCATGCTTGTTATTTTTATTTTTTTAAAACCAAACCTTTACAACTACTTTAAGCTACATTAAAAGTTCCAAGGGAATAAATTGTTTTCTGTGGTGATGTTAAACTGTTTGTAACCTTAGTAAAACATTCACTGCCAGCCCCTCTCTTATATGCAGCCATAACATACTGTGTATTTTTTTCTTTTTTTTGAATCGATGCCTCTAATTACCTTTTATAAAATATCTTCAGGCCAGTCATGTGACTCCTGGCCGCGCTATTCCTCTGATCCAGGGCTACAGCGGGAGGGGCCGAGATCTCCCTCTGACATCAGGCGTGACAGCCGCGCAGGCCGCCGTGCAGCCCCTCTGACTGTAACCCTGGATCGGAGGAGGAGAGCGGCTGGGGGTCACATGAGAGGCCTGAAGAAATGTGAAAAAGGTATTTAGAGGCTTCGTTTTAGAAAAACACTTTCACTACTTGTTTTGGCTGCATACAAAAGGGGGGCTGGCAGTGAATGTGTTAAATGTTTCTACTAATAGCGGCAGGAGGGAGGGGGGGGACACACAGAAGCACAGAGCTGACAGGCACGGTGTCAGGGTTCAGCAGCCATGATAAACCATGGTCAGCTTACAGAGGGGAGGGCAGAACCAGGCAGGATCAGCCAGGTTTTTTACAGCTTCCAGAGGAGTAGGTTAGACAGCACAATAACTGTGCTGTTTAACCTGCTATAAGGTTACAAACAGGAAGCAGGGACGAGCAGCCAATACTTTAATATTTTTTTTCTTAGGGTGATTCTGGAATACCACTTTAAGACACATCAGGCTCCATTCACAAATTAAGACGAATACACGAAGGATCCTTTTTTTCAAAAAGCAATAGTTATTTTCAGCCAATGAGATTGGAAAATGACAGTCACATTGTTAAAATGAAGATCTTTATCCTTGTGTTAAAGCTTTGTGAATTGAGCCTATGGTGTAAATGTTGCTCTGTTCAATTATGCAGTTAGATGAAGCTACATATTGCTAAACTGTAGCTTTATTTTCTAATCTGATAAATTCGATGATTTGCATTTCATAATTATTATCTACACAAGATATATACACTAGACATTTGTTTCCAAATCTCATTAATTTATAATAATTATGTAACAAATTTGCATAGTGGCATATTAGAAAAGCTTATTAAAGGTGCTGCTATAGATAAGTCAAAACTGATTTCTTGCCAGAAATATGTTTCATTGTTCTAAACAAAGGCACCTAATAAATTTGTATTTACAATTATTTATGCTTTATGCACAAGGGAAAATGAAGACGCTAAATGCCAAGCAACATGCAAATTTAATGGGCTATAAAAAGCTTTGTTCCTAAGTTTAAGGCAGCAAGGTTCAGCTTGTGAAATATAATTATTTGCACCCCACAATAAACCTGATTGACAGACTATATCATTATGCTGATGATATATTGTCTTGGGAATGGGAATATACATTAAAATATATGAATCCATGAGTAAAGCATGCACATTATCAGTACCTAAAACATAAAAAAGTGCCACAATCTATACTATTCTTAGTGCATTATTGCAATTTTTTTTCATGTTCCTACTAATATATATTTCCTGGCCCTACCTCACATCAGCACATAATCGGTTAACGCCTCCTCTGGAGCCCACAGGACCACTTCTTCCTAGCTAAATAAAAGACAGCCCCTCCCCACTGAAGTGTTCTTTTTTTTTTGGGCAAGCTCCAGGCCACCTGTTGATTGCAGTTGGTAAGTACTTTGGTTGCTGCAAGTATATCCCCCCTACCGCACCGCCCCTCCATGTTCAGCCTCTCATGGAGTTGGAAGATCCTGAATGTTGGATGGTACACCCTCCTGAAACTGGGTGCCATATGTGATGGGCCACGGGCAATGTTGCTTAGATAATACGAATATTCTACAGGTGTGGTATTAGTAAGCTCTGCGATGTCACCATTGGCCTCTTCCTTGCGTTTTTTCCTCTCTTGTATAGGCAGCACGCCGCACTGCTCTCCTGGCTTTGTTCTCAGTTTGAGAGCGGCAGTGGATGATGTCACAGAGGGCAGGGAGATGGGGTGACGCAGGTTAGTGACCGCCAGTCACCAAGCAACAGCATAAACAGAGGAACTGGTTTCTCTCCTTCTCTCTGCAGTCCTGCCAGTTTTCTCTTGTGAGGTAAAGGCTTGTTGCTGTTTGCTCCCCTTCTGTGCTCACGGGGGTTAGACAGTCTGATTGTCTCAGATTCTCTGTCTCCTGTCTGCCTCTGGATGGGCTGCCTGGGCTCACCTGCTGCTGCTTCAGAAATAAGTGGATGAAAGCAGATGGGCCTTAAAGGGACAGTGTACCTGTTTTTTCTCGGTGGGAGAATTATGATTTATTCCATATGTTTTTTTGCAGATATGAGCTCACCACACCTGTCAGTGGCACAGCAGACTAGCAAAAGGTATGTGGGGGCAACATGGGACATGTTTTTAAAGGAGTGCTCAAGGAATGGAAAGTATGGTGTTTTGCATTATTTTAGGAGCATAAGCCCTAAACACAAACACTCCAGAAAATATAAGACCAGCCACTGGTCATCTCCTGGCCAGGACAATCAGCCTTCCTCGGCTTCCCGCACAGGGTGGCTTTCATGTTCCTAAAGAAGCTCATGTGGCAATGGCTCACATGCGCTTAAATCAGCACAATAGGAAATGCCTTGCCTTGCCCAGCCCAGGATGCATTTTGGACCTGCATGCAGTCTGCAGTGACAGGAAATTAATTGGCATGGATTGCCGCAAATGACAATGGATAAGGAAGCGGATGCACAAATTTCAAAGCCTAGAGGCTGTAGCAGAGAGTATGTGGCAAATAACAATGCCACAGTGCCACAGATTATGCCGTTTGGATTCCACCAACTGCTATGTTATTATATTACTGTGAAGACACACAACTTCAAAATTTAATTGTTTTTATCTCACCATTGCGTTCCACATCGTGCTGCTATGGTGATGGGTCACCTTGTCATTTTGGTTCATACTTATGGAATATTTATTTATATGTCATACTCTCTTACTCTGTATACATGCAAGCTATTTGGTCACTAATGTGGTCCATTCACCAGACATTATTAATACTATGATGCAGTCATATGCAAATATTAGTCTGATGAATTCTTACTATGGTACCATGATGACCATAATAGGCTGCTATGCCATTATGTTGTTTTATGATGTCTCAATAATATATACCTTATTATGAAATAAAGTTTCCTTGATTTATTCTAATTTACTGTTTATGCATTTATTACTATGCAATACGATGCGGTCGCATTTATGGTGCAATTATCAGACATTCATATCATTACCATGTTGTGTCACCTTCCCAGCTGCATGTCTCATTTAAAGTCCCAAAAAACCTCCACCTCTCTGTTTTTTGTATGCATTTTGGGGATGGAGGTACATTTTTGTAAATGTCCTCATATAAAGTCCCATTTAGTTAGTTCTCCTTTTTTTCAAAATATCAGGGATGGAGACATGCATGCTACCTTTTATATTTATTACTTTTATTGGTGGCATTCAGTGTAAGTGCTATTTAGGCTTATACTTTTCGAGTAAGGTTTTTAATTTTACTGTGGATAGGATCGTAGGTTTTATCATAACGTCTATTATTTTGGCATCTTCCATCATTAGTACCTGTATGATTTAAAACTTTTGGCTACAACTCTCTTCCTTTTTGAGGCTCCTTCCCAGAGACAGGTATTTATTTAGTACCTATATTACCATTTTAAACCTTGTCTCGTTTATACCTCCTTGCGGACAATACCCTGTGTGGGGGGTGTGGTCGGCCTTTGGGTGGGTCTCCTTGTCGGGGTTCGCAATCCCGGGAGCTGCGATGCGTGCTGGGAGCCCTCCCTTGTCACGTGGGGGTTGGGGCGGACTTCCCATCACGCATCGACGCCACGCTCCCAGTTTCGTGCGTGTGATGTCGTTATGACGCCATCACGTCGACACTGTGTGCCGTCCATCCCAGCGTCTATAAGAAGCGCCAGCTGCGGGCTGGCTTGGTTCAGCTCCAACAGCTGTCACCCTTCTCTATTTTAGCCGCCCACGTGGCGTTGGCGGTTACCTATTGGCGGCACTCTAATCTATATCTATTCCCACTAATTGGATTCACATTCCCCACTAAACACTTCCTACTGGTGGCCACTCAGTTGGCATTTTGGTGTTCTGGGAATCTCAGGTAATACTATGGCTTCTTTTGGCCTCCACTATTGTTGTTACACTCTTTCCTGTGGCACAGGCATATACATGCAACTCTATTTCTCCTGACTATATTCCCCCCTGTTCGGTCATTACATTATCACTTATTTGTACAATTTTCACTGTTCCCTCTGCTTTCTCTCAATACTGCAACCGCTATACCTATTGGTTTAGTCTGGTATTCACACACACTTTCTCAATGCTAAATATTCTACTTCATATTTATTTATTTCTATAGTCACTTTTAGTTTTCTCATCCTTTTAGAACATGAAGATGTGATTTTCACTTTCAACAATTCCTCACAAAGTCGCCCTTTAGGTACCGCCTCAGCTCCCGGGGTTGTTTGACCTTTATCCCTGACAGGCTCACACCCTCGGTGCCCTCCACCCATCTACATAGGTTCTTTGTAAGTAACCTTTTATGGTTTTTAACCATCATTGCTACTTTAAGATCATATTACAACAATTTTCTCTACCTGCCCTGTGATCAGCCCCTGAGAATTTCTTTAATATCTTTTATAGACAATTACATTGCATCTGCTCCTGAAGATTGGAAAGATCCATGAAACGCGTAGAGCTCTTAGATGCTATTCACATTAACAGCCCCTCTACATTTCTACTAGATTATGCTGTTTGGATTCCACCAACTGCTATGTTGTTATATTACTGTGAAGACACACAACTTCAAAATTTAATTGTTTTTATCTCACCATTGTGTTCCACATCGTGCTGCTATGGTGATGGGTCACCTTGTCATTTTGGTTCATACTTATGGAATATTTATTTATATGTCATACTCTCTTACTCTGTATACATGCAAGCTATTTGGTCACTAATGTGGTCCATTCACCAGACATTATTAATACTATGATGCAGTCATATGCAAATATTAGTCTGATGAATTCTTACTATGGTACCATGATGACCATAATAGGCTGCTATGCCATTATGTTGTTTTATGATGTCTCAATAATATATACCTTATTATGAAATAAAGTTTCCTTGATTTATTCTAATTTACTGTTTATGCATTTATTACTATGCAATACGATGCGGTCGCATTTATGGTGCAATTATCAGACATTCATATCATTACCATGTTGTGTCACCTTCCCAGCTGCATGTCTCATTTAAAGTCCCAAAAAACCCCCACCTCTCTGTTTTTTGTATGCATTTTGGGGATGGAGGTACATTTTTGTAAATGTCCTCATATAAAGTCCCATTTAGTTAGTTCTCCTTTTTTTCAATGCCACAGGCAAGACACAAACCAAACTATCGCAAAAAGCATGCAGATACTTCCAAATAATGACTAGCAACAGCGTAAACTGTGATGTTTAAAGTATTAAGAAATGGCCTTTAAGTGGAATCTGCAGGAGTAGGCATGGTTCTGGAGGACTTGAACCTAGCTGCTGACTTTTGGAGGAGGCTTCAATAGATCCGGTTCCAAGAAGTCCTTTTCCAAGTTCAGTTGACTACTGAACAAACAGGGAAAGGAGTTAACCCCTTCTTAATCTATGAAGGATCTTGGAGTAGTATGTCATGCCCGAATAAGTCAGTGGTTTTTCAAAACTGCAGAATTTCCAAAATGAAAATCTGCATACGAAGAGTCATAGAGACAGCATTTATTTTAGTGAGGGATTGCATTGTCCCAATTGGGACATTTTACAGCAGCCATTTCAGTGTTGCCTTGGGCAGGTGGCACACAAGGGCTCTTCAATTTGCCTTCCTCAGTCAATGGGATTGGCCATCTATGTATCAAAAGGTCTGTGTGTCTGCACAAATTACCAAGAACTGGAGTTTTGACATTACCAGTGTGCCTCCTTTGGGGCGTGCCTCTCAGCCCAGGAGATGGAATAATTCTGACGTTGGATGCCAGTCTGTCTCCAGGGGAGACAGGTGCAAGGCCGCTGGAACTTGGTGGAATGTAGATACATATACATACACACACACACACACACACACACCATCAAGCAATCTTACCTCTTTTCAGGGTAAGGTAAAGAGTGCTATCTGCAAGCTTTATATAACGTTTGTGTGCTAATGAGGAAATTGAAAACTAAATTACTAACCCAAAATACACACACTCTGACAAAGTCCCTGAGCATGCCCAGAACAACCCAAATGCAGCTAGCACAAAATAAGCCACCCCATGTCCAAAATTAAGCACATCATCCAGCATGCTACAAAATTACAGATGGGACAAACATCCCCCAGTCCAGGGGGGCAAATAAAGAGCCTAACATGGGCAAAAGTTATACAACAAATACCATTGCAGTATATGGGAACTGATTTGTTAATTTTGCTAGTCCCCACTTGGCTGGCTTATATTCTAGTTATTGGCGTTAAAATGAGTAGGGGGGCCCAGGTCCCAGCCTGAGGGACATATCAATGTCACCAATTTGTAAAAACCCAAAAACAAAACAAGGAGAAGTGCCTTTAAAAATGCAAAATTGCTTAAAAGCTAGTAACTTGGGGGGCTTACTCTGCCTGTAAAGTGGTGCATCTGTAGCATGTATCCAAAATGCTGCTTCAAAGATGTACGCTTTAGAGAAGACTTACAAATCTAAATTGCAGCTGCAAGATTTTAACCCAAAACAAAAAATAGCCTGCCACCCAATACATACAAAGCCATTTGGGTCTGTTAAGGCTTAAAATGAGAACCCCCACGTGAAAAATACCAACCCAAATTAAAAAAATATTGTGCCCCTCCCACACACTAACAAATCCCTAGCCAAACACACAGCAAGCCATCCCATGAAAGGGGGGTGGAATCTTAGGGGCAGGAGGGGCTCGGACACCCCAAAAGTCAACCACCTTGTTCCCATATTCAGGGGGACAAGGGCCTTTTCCACACAACCCTAGGCTGGGGTTGTGGCAGGCTGCAGACAGGGGGCTTTACGGAATGTGGAAAAACCCCTTTAAACTAGTGGGTACACGGTGCTTTGTGGTTGGTATTGGGCTGAGCCCAACATGCCCCAAAGGCAGCCAGCTATGTTGAGTGCATGTGGCCTTGTATGGTTCATGAGGGGGCTGGGCGATCACTCTTCTTGCCCCTTTCCTAGCTGGCCCTGTTGTATGCTCTGAAAAAGGATGTGGTTTGGATTGGTGAAGGCAGCTCACAGCCTTTGGGGAATAGAGTGGAGTGTGGAGTTCCCCTTTAAAAGCAAAATTTAGCCCATGGAAATCCAAGGGGGGGGACAAGAGTATTGTAGAATGGAGTGTGGAGTTCCCCTTTAAAAGCAAAAGTTTGCCCATGGAAATCCAAGGGGTTAGAGGGGGGAGACAAGAGCATTGGAGAATGGAGTGTGGAGTTCCCCATTAACAGAAAAACTTTACCCATGGAAATCCAAGGGATTAGAGGGGTGAGACAAGAGCATTGGAGAATGGAGTGTGGAGTTACCCTTTAATAGCAAAAGCTAGCCCAAGGAAATCATATGCATTAGAGGGGGAAGGTTAAATGCCCATTTAGGAGGAGCTAGAGCTAGGGAATCGCGCTCTGTTACCGGCACACCATTTCGTTATTATGAAAATGTTTGTTGCGCCTTGCCGTACGCCTTTACTGATGGCACGCGGCTTTCATAAATCACCCCCTATATATTAATAAATACATGTTTTTATCTTTATAATAATGATCGCCAAGGCTTAATTCTAAAGTGGTATGCAGTTTCCAGGAAAACTGGAGGCAGTCCCTCCAAGCATTCACATGGAGTCACTGTGTATGCAGCAGAAAGGCTTCAGTTCCTTACATATGGACAAGTTGCCACCAGTGTACATGCAAAGGTCAAAAGATGTGAGTAAAGTGGATAATCTTTTCATTTCGCCATCAGGTTCTCGAGTCATCTTCTATTGGTTTACCAGGGTGATTAGATTGGCATGCAGGAAGTAGGTCTTTCTGCTCGGGAACAAATGCAAGCTCCTTCAAAGTGAGGGGTGGTAGCCTTTGAGGCAGTTATGCCAGGATTTCAGTGGAAGATATATGTGAGACAGCTAGCCCTTCATTCGACTTTACCAACTAGTCATGCAGTTAGCAAGTTCTACAAAGTTTGGCACGAGACATATAAATTATTTTTGTCTTTTGGCAGCTTTTCTTTGATTGTCAATGCTTCTTTTCATGTGTTCCTGTCCATTTATTCAGCTAGTTATATCTCATTGTGTGCTGATGTGAGGTAGGGCCAGGTTTATGGAAAATTGTTATCAAATACAGTAATTTTCCTTTCCTGGCCTATCCTCACATCAGCACAGAACTCCCTCCCTAGTGGCCTGGCTATGTTATTGAACACTTCAGTAGGGGAGGGTCTGTCTTTTATTTATCTAGGAAGAGGTGGCCCTGTGGGCTTCAGAGGAGGCGTTAACCCACTGTGTGCAGACGTGAGGATAGGCCAGGAAAAGAAAATTACAGTAAGTATTTAATAACAATTTTAAAATAGCATCTATTGAGTAAATATTCATGGAATGCCAGCTGCCAAAGTGTGTACCTATATTTGCTTTTCCCCAGTTCTCACTCTTGGTGGTGGAGAAAAGAAGACAAACTGTTAATGAAAATGAACCCACCTTCAAGTCCTGGAAACACACGCTTATTGTGCTGATAAAACTTTGAATAACTGTAGCAATTTTCAAACCTGCTCTGGATCATTCAAAAACATGACCAAGGTCCACCTCTACCACAGCTGTTTTTTTCCATAAAAGCTGATCAGAGCAGAAACGGCAGCCCTAGGGTTTGGTTAAATCTAGGAGATGGAGGATGGAGGTCAGAAACATATTTTATGGACATTAGCCTCCAGTACAAGGAATATGAAAAAAATCCTTTAAACCAAGACTCCACATACAGTATGTGCTGTTAAATAAGGGTTTTTGACTATAATTTCCTATGTTGCATGATAAGGACTCTCTAATACCTGATGCCGAAAGAGTTTAACATAGAATTATGGTAAATCATAACATCACATATGTGATGCAAGCTGCCCATCCAAGTAATAATGGGCTCTCAGTTTTTTTATAAAAGAGTTTCCTCGGACACTTTCTAAATACTTTCTAAATACCTGTTGACCTGCCAGTAGGGAAATAATGTAAACGCCCTGCTAAGTCTCTCTCACTTTCCAACACTGTCCAACAGGGTGCAGGAGAAATTCAGCTTCCAGCTGTATATTTACAAGGGTAAATTAATTTTTTTAAGACATTTAATATGACAATTTGGATTGAAAATGTATCACTTTTAGAGAAAAATAGCTATAGGGTTTAGATGGACTTTAAAAGGCTAAATTCATATTAGAACAGACAGCTGCTGGAGCGCTTTACCTCTCCGGTAGCTGTCTGTTCCCAATTGCAATAGAGAGGAAGTGTGGTGTGCAATTCAGCTGCATTTTATGGCAGCTCCAGGATGCATTAAAGTGTAAATAGGACACACAGAAAACAACTGTTTTTGTGTGTACTTGGGGTGACAAGCATTTTACAATGCAGTAAAACACCTGTCACCGCAATATTATTATTATTGTATCGGATTTATATAGAGACAACAGTTTGCACAGCGCTTTATAATGTGAGGGCAGACAGTACAGTTACAATACAATTAAAAATACGAGGAATTAGAGGGCCCTGTTCATTAGAGCTTACAATCTAAAAGATGTGTGAATTCACCCTAATGAGCGGAATAGCCAAATACACACTTTCAGGCAAACTATTTGCCTGCTCTTTTGCTTTGCTGTGAGCTGTGACATTTCAATACTCACTGACTGCAGCATTTGTTGGCATTGGTGTTGCAGCTCTGATTTTCCACAGTTTATCTCTAAGTGAGCCTCTCAAATAGCATTAAAAATTGAGTAGTATGCCAAAATGTACAAGCATTAGATTACCCTTCATTGCCAGATTTAGTTGCATTCATATTTAAAATGATGCTAATGGTAAATAAATGAAATAAACCGCTTCGTTTACAAATAGCAAACATCTAAAATACCCTCAATCCCCACTGCAAAAATGGGTGCAAAACGATGATGCAGAAAAATATTTTTTTTTTTTCTTGTTTTACACAGGCAAACATGATTTTTCCAGCAACCTTTAACAAACAGCGCCTGATCAATAATGCAGACTTCACCACTGGAGAATAAAAAGGCCTGTCTTACATGTTATGTCTGGGGAAAATGTCAAAACCATTTATCAAGAGCCTAGATGGATATCCTGCAGCTATCTTTTGCTGAAAATATAAAACTTCATTCTGTCCTGCCCCAGGGGCGGATCCAGAGTCTAGTCTCGGGAGGGGCACTGCCAGAAAATGCGTTTTTATTGTGGGCAATTTATCGGGGAAACGGCTGGTGTTTGCGCTTCAATCATCCCGGCACCAGTGTCAGGATGATTGAAGCGCATTTTTTCTATAATTACATTGTAATATAAAATGAAATAGTTCAACTCACCATAATGCAGAATCAGTGGGAGACCTGAGTGTGTCACTTGCCACGTTACCTGCTACACGTTGCGGATTGTCACTTGCCTGCCACCAGATGCAGATTGCCACTTGCCACATCACCTGCCACACCTTGCGGATTGCCACGTCGCCTGCCACACCTTGCGGATTGTCGCTTGCCTGCCACGTCACCTGCCACACCTTGCGGATTGCCACTTGCCACATCACCTGCCACACCTTGCGGATTGTCGCTTGCCTGCCACGTCACCTGCCACACCTTGCGGATTGCCACTTGCCACTTCACCTGCCACACGTTGCGGATTGCCACTTCACCTGCCACACCTTGCGGATTGCACTTGCCACGTCACCTGCCACACCTTGCAGATTGCCACTTGCCACGTCACCTGCCACACCTTGCGGACTGCCACTTGCCACCTCACCTGCCACACCTTGCAGATTGCACTTGCCACGTCACCTGCCACACCTTGCGGATTGCCACGTTGCCTGCCAGTGTGCTGTGTGCTGCTGCTGCAGTGCACTTGACTTGTTGTTAGAGACTCCTCGGAGGCGCCGCTCCAGGCTGCCTGTGTCACAGACAAAGCCACACTCACTGAGTTAGGCTGCTGTCTGCTCTCTCTGAGACTCACTCTGCTCAGTCTGCCTTTTGTAATGTAGGAGCCTGGAGGCGCCGCTCCAGGCTGTGTCACAGTCACACTCACACCGGCCGCCGGTCGGCTCGGCTGAGAGTGTGACTGACGCTGATGACGTCACTCGTTGCTAACGCCAGGGCCGCCTGGCGTCTAGCAACGAGTGCAGGGGGAAGAGGCTCCGCCCACCTCCTTCCTTCAGTGTTATTGACCGCCGCCGCCCGTACCACACGCGAGTCTCTCTCATGAGAGAGAGAGAGAGACTCGGCCCGGCACAGCGGCCAGAGCGGCGCTGCGGCAGGATATATATAATAACATTCAGAGTGTCAGTGAGTGTGTGCTTCGGGGGGGGCAATTGCCCTGTTGCCCCCCCCCTGGATCCGCCCCTGTCCTGCCCAGGGACCGGACAACTCCAACTGAGAAAATCTCCCATCATTGTTCATTTACCCTCCAGCACCAAGTTACACAATCTCAGAGTAAGTAATGCGATACGATAAATGCCTATTATTTTACCAACCATTTCTTTGCCTTTGCTCTGTTTTCAGTCAAAGTCACTAAAAGGCTGGTTAATATACGGTATACTTTTTTGATCACCTAATGGGGGTCTCAGACTTACCGGGGTTGATTTACTAAAGGCAAACATTGGCTGTTCACTTTGCAAGGGTATTTTCACTTTGTAAGGAAATTTCCCTTATGCCGCGTACACACGATCAGAAATTCGGCCAGCAAAAGACAGATGAGAGCTTTTGGTCAGAAAATGTGACCGTGTGTATGCTCCATCGGACTTTTGCTGGCCAAATTCCAGCCAGCAAAAGATTGAGAGCATGTTCTCAATTATTTCGACCGGAAAACGTCCCTATCCGAAAATACGATCATCTGTAGCAATTTCGATGTGCAAAATTCCTACGCATGCTCGGAAAAAATTCGACGCATGCTCGGAAGCATTGAACTTAATTTTCTCGGCTCGTCCTAGTGTTGTACGTCATCGCGTTCTTGACGATCGAAAGTTCAGCGAACTTTTGTGTGACCGTGTGTATGCAAGGCAAGCTTGAGCGGAATCCCATCGGAAAAGCCATCATATCTTATCTTTTTCCGACCAAAATCCCGATCGCGTGTACGCGGCATTAGGCTAGGTTCACACTATTTCTTCTCAGGAACACGCTCACAATCGTGTGTGTTCCTGCCATGTTAGGGAAATGTGCTGCTGTATAGCAAAGGCGCAGGTGTCATTTTTAATGGCACCCCATACATTGGCAAAACGACTTCATTTTCACAAGCGAAACAGCATGGTGCCGCAGCATCATGTGATTTTACGCATCGTGATTTTCTGGTACAATACATTTTTATTGTAGAAAATAAGGTAACATGACAACTGGTTACCCACGCAGGGGGAATAATGCACAGTACATAGCATAAAAACATGGGCTGAGACACATACAGCCAGGTGACTATGAAGAGTACAAAATGTCCACTGTGCGACCTAACGGGGTGAGCCGAAGGTCCATGTAGATCGCCTAAGCCTGGGGCCCAGAGAGAAAGCCCATGTTTCAGGTGCAAAACAACTAGAATCCCAAGCAGGGAGAGAGGACATTCAAAGATAACAGTAAATCCATTTATGTTGCAACAACAAAAATGGTGGTCTTGCGGCGCAAGCCGCCCAATAGCAGATGAGACTTAAGTCCGAGGACTGCGGTGAATAGGAAGTGGTGTGGGCAAACGTGAGCCCAAAGTCAGTAGTGAACAGAGGAGCGAAAGATAATAGAAGAGAAACGGAGAGAAGGAGTAAAAGAAAGAGAGGAAAAAATAAATATAAGTTTAAAATAACGGGGGTGGGTCAAGGAGAAAGGGAAGGAGAAGGGTGGAGGGGAAGTCTTGCAGGCTAGGGTAATGATATGAAAACAATTATGAAAGGCCCTGACTTCTCGGATGTAGGGTGGGCAGAGCATAAGACCACCAGGGTGACCAGACTTTAAGGAATTTGGTGTGAGAATCACGTAGTATGCTTCACATTTTCACGCATTGTGATTTTTAAAAAGGGTCTGGGACTTCTTTCTTCGCATTTCTGCAGGTAGACCAGCCCACTGAAATGAATGGGCTGCCCTACAAGCAGGAAACAGCCTGGAATGAAGTGAACAAAGCTTAGTGAATGTGGTGAAAATTCACATTGCAAAGAATGCCCAATCACATGCAAGGAAAATGAAAAAAAAAACTAGTATTTTTGTTTGCACATTATTAGATGATGGGAATCAGAGAGCTTCACCTTCTTTACTATACTAATTCCCTTGCAATGTGAACAGCCCATTTGCCTTTAGTACATCAACCTCACTGTGCCAATACCGATGGACCTAGAGACTATTTTGTGAAAAAAAAAATATTATAAAAACAGAGCATTACATTTTTTAAGACAGTGCATGGTACCTTCTATAGAAATACTGCAGAAAGCACAAACATTACCATGCAAAGAACAGTTAGAAAATTGGTTGTAAACCTATAGCTTGTACTTGTACCTATAGGTAAGCCTATAATAAGGCTTACCTATAGGTACTGTAAATATCTCCTAAGCGTGCACCGTTTAGCAGATATTTACTGTATATGCAGCCGGTGATGTCATCGGCGCATGCGCTCTGAAGGAACGGCCCCCTGGGCCGTTCCTTCAGAATCTTGTGCCTTAAATGACGGCTTCATCACGCATGCACGAGAGTGACGTAATCGCGACTCTGGCCAGTCACACAGCTGGAGTCTGCGGACCCGGAAGGAAGATGGGTGAAGAGGGAAGTGGCCTCCAGCGATGAGATCGCATCGCTGGAGTGCTTCCTTTTCAGGTACGTTTCACATAAAGTGCTAGTATGCGACTACTAATCCTCCACATTGTGCAAAAAAGCTGTTTGATCCTGTCTCCTCTGATCCTCCCCTTCTTAAACAAGCTATCTCCTGATAAGACAGAGCTTTTGGAGTCACTCTGCACATGCTCAGTTTGATGTGTGTTGCTAGAGAGTTTTGTTTTTTTCTCTTGGGATGGTGCATGTGATCGGCACAGGGCCAATGAGCACTGTCCAGACAGAGGGTCAGGGGTCCTGCAGCCTAATAGGACAGTCAGAGGAGAATGAAAACTCCTCCTACAAGCTTTAACCAGACACTGATAGAAGTCACAAGACTGCTATATACTGCTGATAAGAAAAGGTATTAAGCAGTCTATATTTATTAAAATAATTATATTTCCATGATCTGTGTACTGTGGGAGACCAGATATAATGAATGCAGGGTCCTGGGTTTAGTTTCAATCCATAACAACAGGTACTCTTCTGTACTGGCAGAAAATTTACTTAGTTTTCATTAAGAAAATGTAAATAAGAAAACTTAAGCAGTCACAACATCTAAGGATCTTCTTAGGTTTAGATATACTTCAAGTTGTATAAATAAATGTATCTCCATCATATTATGACATTTTATATACCAGCCTATCCAGGCTGAAGCAAGTCTCTTTCAGGCAGGCGGTGGGGTGGAGGGGTTGGGGGAATTGGGAGGCTGAGCTGCAGTTTTTAAAAGCGGCACCGCTTGTCAAACTTGCCCATTGAGCTCAATGTGGCGGCTCCTCAACTGTGTGCATTGCATGTGACTGTGGCATGGTTGTCCGGCATTACAGTATAGAATTAAATCAAACAGGGAGGAAGCGATATAACACCCCCTCACTGCCTGTGTCAAATGCCCTATGAAAAGCAATCCAAAGATGGATCACTCTTCAGAGGACACCCCACTCCACTCCAAGTGTGATAGAGTCTATACAGTTTATTAGTTCTATCTTCTATTACAGACAAAAGCCTCTTTCACATCTGCCTGTTTTATGCCATAGGTGTATGCAGCCCATCGCAGTAGGGTGTGCACCCCAAAGCTCAAACACACATGCCTTTTTCTGCAGCTTCAGCTGCACTGGACAGTGAATGGAAGGGAAGTGATCTGTGCTGAGCGGCTTTCTGTTCATTCACAAATTGAAGCATAGTAAACAGTGTTTACTATGCTTCAGTTGTGATTAAACACAGTGAATAAGTGTGTTCACTGTGTTTACTTAGAAAAGGAAGAAACCAGTAAATGACATATTGATTAGCACTTTCCCCCACTCTCCATCCTAAAACATCCCTCGCAGCAGCCGGGGGAGAGGAGGGAAGCCAGCAGCACTTTGGTGGGGGGGGGGGGGCGCAACACAGGGGAAAGCCGGGGCAGTAGGGGGAGTCAGCACTGCACAGAGTGGTTAGGGTGTGCACACCCCCTGCATGCACCTATGTTTTAGGCTTTATTTATATGGGCGCAGGGGCCCCGTACAATGTGAATGAGGTGTTTGTTTACATGCCAAGAGCCACCTGGAGTTGCATGCAGGCAGCCTATGTTAATGAATGAAGAGTCAGCGGCTGTACAGACACAACATTGATTGACAGACATGTAGGTTCTGGTGCACTGGCCCGAACGCACACTGTTTGCATTCAGGGTCAATCACCTCTCCCTGCATACCTGTCAATCTCAGATGGGTCGGTGTGTCCATAGAGGCGCTGCATCTCCATTCACTAACATAGAACTCAGTTTAACACAATTCATCTGCAACATAAAATGTGCAAATGTGAACAGGGCCAAAACAAAAAAGGTGGCAACTGAATGACAATTAGCAGTTTTCTTTTACATTACTGAACAAAAGTCAGCTGTGCACTTGAAATACTGTTTGTTGCTATTTCAACTCTCTTACGCTGAAAATTTTATTTTAAGCCGTTTTCTAAAAAAACAAAGGTTTAATTCACAAAAGCGTAATGCTTGCGCTATTTTCATTGATGCTCATTAATTCCTTTTTCACATTCAAAAATTGATTTTGCAATTCACTAAAGGCATCACCGCACAAATCAATTCACCACTAATGCATTTGTTTATTGATTTTTGAGATACTGACTATGAGGTATTGACCAGAAGAGCTTCAGGCTGGTGATAACTAAGTTTAAATGAGGTGACTATTGAGGAATGCAAGAAATGGAGCCTTGGGACGGAGTGATAAAATAGTAGATCTTATAGGGGCTCTGTGATTGAAATAATAATTAAAAAGAAAAACATCCTGCAAATGAAGAGACTTTATACTAACCCCTATCATGTGCTGTGGCTCCATCTACTAACCCTATATCATGAAAGGACACAGTAATGACATAGGGCTGGTGGATGAACCCATAGCCAGCGGGGCAAGGGGGCACAGGTATCTGACACTCTTCTAGGTGAGGTTTCTACAGGGGGGCTTTTCTCTTTAATACAGCAAAGATTTCATGAATTATAAATATCACTTCTTCTGCAGGATGTTTTTCTTTCCAATTTTTATTTTAGCGACAGAGTCTTTTAAATCATCTAGTCCAGGGGTCACCAAACTATGGCCCTCCAGTTGTTCAGGAACTACAATTCCCATCATGCCTAGTCATGTCTGTGAATGTCCGAGGTTTACAATGCCTCATGGGACGTGTAGTTCCGCAACAGCTGGAGGGCCGTAGTTTTGAGATCCCTGATCTAGCCCATGCTAGAACCACAGTGCATGCTTTCTCCTAGGAGGAGAACTTGGGTACACAATTGACACAGAAGAGAACTGAAATCTTTACATTTTCATTATTGTATTTAAAGCATTAAAGTAGAATTGAAGTTAAAAAAGTATAGCCCATTAAAAGACAAAATAAAAAAAGGTGCTTTTTCTGTTGTGCTCACCTTGAATCCAAAGTTGTCACCTGCAATACTTCCTTTTTACCTTTAGATGTCCTCAGTCTTGTCAGCTGAATAACAGCCAATATCATTCAACCAACTTCCTCTAAACCAGTGGTTCTCAACCTATCTAGTGCCATGACCCCTTGATAACATTTTCCAAGTTGTGGGGACCCCTAAAAGTAAAATTATTTTCGTAGCGTGGGTTGTTAGCACCCAAAAAAAATACAAGCCTTCACAATCACTTTAATTCTATAGCAGTGGTTCTCAACCTCTCTAGTGCCAAAGGTAAGTTGCGCCCCTAACCCTTGGACATTTAGCGCTCCATGAGTCCCTTCCATCCGTACAATATTGAAACCCCTTATGGTACATTTTAGGGTGTACCACTATTCTCTTTGTTCTCCTTTCTTTCACTTTTATTTTATCTATCCTAATTTCTTGTTTTTTTCCCCCATCCCTCTCTCTAGCCGTCTTTTTTGTGCTTTCTCTGATTCTTTCTCTCCCTTTTTCTTTGTTCCTCCCCCTCTTTTCCTCTCCCTTCCATGTATTCTCTATTTTTATTCCTTCTATTACTCCTTGGTGGGGGTGGTGGGGAGTTGGGATGAGTGGCAGTGCTGGGGGGGAGTTCTGATCAGCCAACTTAGGTGCTCTTGATCAGGGTCATCTGCTGATCTGAGAACTGTAGTCGGGACTTTTAATGGAAACTATAATCACAGGTAGTGTTACTCACTGTGTCCCAACTTTGTGGTGTCTCGCAGCAGTGACAACTATGTCGAAATCAGGAGGTAGGGTCCTCTTCAGCCCCTCCCACTTCACATTCTTCACCGGTCTCTGCCCCCCAGCCATGCTGTGAACTGAATGGGCGGCTGCAAAGAGGCTGAGTGGGCGGCCGTGGGCTCCAGGGACAGCCCAGCTGGGCAGCCGAGAAAAAGCTGGGAGAGTGGTGTGGGCTTCAGGAACAGCCCAGGTTTCGTGACCCCTGGCAAATCGTCATTCGTCCCCCCCAGGGGGTCCCGACCCCCAGGTTGAGAACCACTGCTCTAAACCCAAATGGGTGAGTCAATGTCCACTCACCCATTTGTTAATATACTTTCTTGCCAGGTCTACTGTGTGCCCCCTGCAAGCGCAATACACGGTGCAGCCTGCCCTTCCCCCTTGGGTGACATTTCTCGTGCCCCCCCTGGGTGTCGGTCTTTCAGGTACGTTTGTGTTACCGGGGTCACTGGGGCCGCCTCTCTGTGGGACCGTCGAGGCCACAATATTCCACTACTCAGTTATGTACATAAATATCCCATTGTTAGATGTTTTTGTTTGTTTACACTATGTCCTTTATATCCCTATGTACAGATTTTTTTTATATTGAATTTGAGCTCTTGTTCCCTGAGGAAGCCAATGCCTTGGCGAAACATGTAGGAAACCGAGCCTTTACCTTCATGGCCGTCTCCATCTGGCCCACCCTACTGTATTTGGGTCGCACGAAATATATAAGTCTGTTTAGGTGTTAACCATTTTATTGATCTCTCTTTGTATGTAATATTGCTAAATAAAATTTTGTAATTTTGTCATTTTATACCTTCTTTTTCTTTTTACACTATGTTACCCTAGCACCGCTATAATCCCCTGTCCCTTCACTTTCTAGTTATTCAATTACTTTGGGATGAGGTGCTGTATCCAATTGAACCACCTAGCCAAAACCATATTGCTCTATGCAGTGGTTTTGCACAGAGCAGCTCTGATCCTCCTCTTGTCGGGTCCCCCGCCATTGCTCTTGGCCCCTCCTTTCTGCCGAGTGCTGTGTGTCCATTCACACAAAGAACCGAGGCTAGGCCCCACCCCTCTCTCTCTTCATTGGCTCACTGGCTGTGATTGACAGCAGCAGGAGCCAATGGCTCCTCCAATGAGGAGGTAGAGTCCCTGGAGAGCCGAGGCTCTCGTGCACACTGATGGAGGAAGATCGAGCTCAGGTAAGCTAAGGGGGGGTTGGAGGGGCTGCTGCACAGAGAACGTTTTTTACCTTAATGCATAGAATACATGAAGGTAAAAAACCTTAAGCCTTTACAACCACTTTAATTAACCACTTGCTGACCGCCTACCGCATATTTACTGCAGCAGGTCAGCTCTATTGCGTGAAATTACGTACCTGTACGTCATTTTGTGCAATAGCCAGTGAAGGGTGCGCTGCCAGGGGGCGTGATCGCATACTGATTGAACACAGGGGATGCCAATCAGCGGGTCTGGCAGACCTAATGTCCGCCGGTCACCCACAATCGTTCCTCGGAGAGGTAGAATGGCAATCTTCCTATGTAATCAAGTCAGATCACCGTTCTGACAAGGGAGAAGATGGAGATCTTGTGTTCCTTCTAAGCAGGAACACTGATCTCTGTCTTCCTCCACTCAGAGTAACCCCCCCCCCCCAGTTAGCAAGCACCCCCTAGGGACACACGTTTGATCGCCGCTGATGTTAACCCCTTCCCTGACAGTTTCATTAGTACAGTAACAGTAACTGTAAACAGTACAGTAATTTTATTTGGGTACAGAGTCGCACGACCGCGTAATTGTTAGTTAAAGAAACGAAGTGCCCTATCGCAAAAAATGGCCTGGTCATTAAGGGGGTAAAACCTTCCAGGGCTGAAGTGGTTAATACCCATTATTGGCTAACGTTTGTTAATAAAGATGCATGCTTTTGGAACTTCTTCAGGCTTTATACAATTCTGAAAATGATTCCCACATATATGACCCACATAGTTATACAAAAGAGTTATATGGACAAGCAATTAACTATAACTATTTAAAAAAAATACAGCTATTTTTCTTTATATACTTTAGTAGTAATATAGAGATAGAGATAATAGCTTAGAAGTGTTATTGGCGTAACTGACTGGAGATAAGCAGTCCATGTACAATCCTCACCTCAAATAAGGGTCAATTTCACATGTCCATATACCAAAAAAATAACCATTATTAGACTTTAAACTCTTAAGAGCACGGCCCTTTTATCTTATATTTTATTGTATATTAACTGTACTGTCTCCCTTTATATTGTAAAGTGCTGCACAAACTGTTGGCGCTATATAAATCCTGTACAATAATATAAATAACAATAATTAAAGACAACTATTTTACTTGACAAACTTGAATAGTAAAATACATAGAGGGACCGGTCACTGGAAACTCCTAGAAGTGTTGGATGCTGAAGAGTCTTCACCAAGCTTAGCTTGGTGAAGATTGGCCGTGTGGGCAACAGGACATGTAAACAAGTTTTTTGCCACCCACAGCTTCAAGCAAACAATGTATAAAAACTAGTGAGGAAATCAGCCAAAGATGTCCTTCAAATGGAATTGTAGTTATGGTCACTTTCTGCCGATGTTTCATTAAAACTGTGAAACAAATATAACTATGGCTGACAGATTGTTGTGTTTTAAAGACGTTTAAAAGCTTCAAATTGGCAGCAAACTGTAAGATCTTTACCCCTGTGTATCCTAATTTATACCCTAATAAACTGTAAGCTCTTTTGCTTTCTTGTCAAATTAGTTTTCTTAAATTTTAACAAATTATACAAGCAGATTCAGATGTAAAAATTTAGAGGTAACATCCCAAGATACAAATGTGGAGATAGCTTTACTATAGAATAAAGGGGGTTAGTCAATAACGAAGCCAAGATATGTTCAAATTTCTTGTAATATATGGCTGAAAAGCCATCAGGACCTGGATGCTTATTTGGCCTGAGAGCTTTGATAGCCAATAAAATTTCATTGATAGTTATAGGGCTTTCAAGGTTGTCTCGTGAGTCTAATGCCGTGTACACACGGGCGGACTATTCGACCGGACTGGTCCGACAGACCAAATCCGGCGGACCATTGGACCTGTAGCTGACTTTTTCGGTTGAAAATCTGACGGACTTTAGATTTGGAACATGTTTCAAATCTTTCCGACGGACTCAAGTCCGGTCGAAAAGTCCGCTCGTCTGTATGCTAGTCTGACAGATGAAAACCAACACTAGGGCAGCTATTGGCTACTGGGTATCAACCTCCTTATTTTAGTCCGGTCGTACGTCATCACGTACGAATCCGTCGGACTTTGGTGTGATCGTGTGTAGGCAAGTCCGTTCGTTAGAAAGTCCATCGGAAGTCCGCCAAAAGTCTGTCGAAAGTCCTTCGGAAAGTCCGTCGGACCAGTCCGGTCAAAAAGTCCGCCCGTGTGTACGCGGCATCAGGCCTCGTACACACGGTATGAAAATCAGAAGGGAAAAGTCATAAGACGAGCTGTCTGTGGATTTTCCGATCGTTAGTACGGTGCATTCGTCAGACAATTTGACTTTTACATCAGATAAAAGCTGGATGTGCAGGCTATACATTTTTTGTTGGATGTGAACTCAGCGTCTGATTTTCAGATGGTCAGTACAGAAATCGTCACACAAAAGTCGAAAGTACAAACACGCATGCTCAGAATCAGGGAACGAGCCGGAAGAGTTCGGTCTTGTAAACTACCGCTCGTAATCTAGAATTAACATTCCTGACGTGGCTAATGATGAAATGTCGAAATGCAGCGCACATTCCCATTTTCTATGAAGCTGCTTTGCTGGTGATACTGATGTAGTTATGCCAAACGTATTTTAAAAAGCATTTGTTTTGTACGATCTGAAAATAGCGAATATGCGCTCACCAAACTTCCACTGACATGAAATTAGCAGAAGGGGTCCAAAGGTTGGCGCTTAAGAAATGAACTTCCTCCTTAAACTCTCACATTATGTTACTACATTCGTATTTGTCAAACGACATTTGTGGATAGTTAGTATGCTAGACAAAATCCTGCACACCCACTTTTGACAAAAGTCAGACGCTCGTCGTACAACAATCAAACCGTGTGTACAAGGCCTAAGAGATAGCTGGTAATGTTATTTGAGAAAAAAGGAATCTGCGTCTGCCTGGTTTAAAGGACCTTCTTTTTTATATAGGAAAGCAAGGAAAATATGGAAAATATGAAGTATTTTTAAGCCCTTCTGCTTTCTATATCCTTCCTTATAACCTAATGAACTGTAAACTCTTCCACCCTTTATATTCTCCCCTATACGCAATAGAGCATTTAGTTGTTCCACCCTTGCAACCTAACTTCGTCACTACGTTCGTGTTTGTTAAACGACAATTTGTGGATAGTTAGTATGCTAGACAAAATCCTGCACACCAGCTTTTGACAAAAATCAGACGCTCGGTCATACATCAATCGGTACGAAAATCAGAAGGGGATTGATGTTTGACAGGCTATTGTCCGAAGTTCTTACCGTTAGTATGCTCCTTTCAACAATTGTTTTCCAATTTTCGGCCAACAAATGTGGCTGACAGGCTAGTAAATTTTTGAGATAAAGCCCCATACACACTATTAGATTTTCTGCAGATTTTTGTTTTCAGATTTACCAAAGCCATATAATATGGGGTCAAACTTTAAAGCCTCGTACACACGGTTGATTGTTGTATGACCGAGCGTCTGATTTCTGTCAAAAGCACATGTATGAGATTTGGTCTAGCATAATAACTATCCACAAATTGTCGTCTGACAAACCCGAACGTAGTGACGTACTACGAGAGTATAAAGAGGAAGTTCATTTCTCAAGTGCCGCCTTTTGGGCTCCTTCTGCTAATTTCAAGTTAATAGAAGTTTGGTGAGCGTTGTTTCGCACTTTTTTGTTAAGTTATTTTTATTCGGATGGCAGATAGCATCTCTAATTTAATTTTTGTTGTTTTTTTTTCTGCATAATAAAAAATTGTGTAGAATAATACTTGGCTATGTGTTTTTTTTCAAATGACAGTTTGGGAGTAGGCAGTTACATTAAAAACAACACAATGGAAAATTAACAAGGGACACCAACATAGTTGTATCTTTGTTCTTAAAAACTCAGGGATAATGGTGTTGTGGTAACTTCCTCAAAAAATCAAACAACAACCATAATATAAATATTATTTATATCACTACAAATGCCTTTTAAAATACGTTTGGCATAACTACATCAGTATCACCAACAAAGTAGCTTCATTATTATCCCATTAAAGAAGATGAGAATGTGTGCTGCATTTTGACATTCCATCAATTGCCGCGTCACGAATGTTAATTCTAGTTTACGAACGGTAGTTTACAAGACCAAACTTTTCCCAGTCGTTCCTTAATTCTGATCATGCGTTTTTGTACTTTCGACTTTTGCGTGACGATTTCTGTACTGACCACCTGAAAATCAGACGTTGAGTTCACATCCGAAAAAATTTTTATAGCCTGCACATCCAGATTTTGTCTGACGAAAAAGTGAAATCGGCTGTCGAAAGCACCGTACTAACGATCCGAAAATCCGCAGACAGCTCGTCTTACGAATTGTCCCATCTGATTTTCCTATCGTGTGTACAGGCCTTTAGAGTTTAAATTTGTATGCAATTGGGCAGGCCCTTGCACTACTTGATCTTGGTCAATCTGAAGACAAAAATCTGCAGAAAATCTAATAGTGTGTATGGGGTCTCAGTTCTACCAACTTTTGTATCCGCCCTTATATCCTAAGTCCCCATACACACTATTAGATTTTCTGCAGATTTTCGTCTTCAGATTTACCAAAACCATGTAGTGCAAGGGCCTGCCTGATTGCATACAAATTAAAACTCTTAAGCCCCATACACACTATCAGATTTTCTGCTGAGTTTTTCCTTCAGATTTACCAAAACCATTTAATATGAGGTCAAACCTTAGGAGTTTCAATGTGTATGCAATCAGGTAGGCCCTTGCACTACATGGTTTTGGTAAATCTGAAGGAAAAACTCAGCAGAAAATCTGATAGTGTGTATGGGGCTTTAAAGGTTTGACCTCATATTATATGTTTTCGGTAAATCTGAAGAGAATAATTAGCAGAAAATCTAATAGTGTGTATGGGGCCTAAGGCTTGGTTCACACCTGTGTGTTTATATTCTGTGTGTAGGGCAGCCCTACCCACAGAAATGTGGGGAAAGAAGTCCCCAACTCTTTATTTAAAATCGCTCCGCAATGAAATGTGTGATGCTGTGGCAACATACAGTTTGGTGCAAGCAAAAATGCGCTGTGTTTGCCAGATTTTGGAATCAATGGCACTCCCGCATGTCTGCTAAAGAGCAGTGCCTCTGCCTGCAGGTCAGAAACGTGTGAGATTTTCAACCTGGTGCTGAATCTGTAGGCTGAAGGTGACGATAGGTCACCATACATCAGGATTGGAAATACTGCAACTTGGGATCTGCTGGGTAAAAACTGGGCCCCTAGTTGCTTGCTGGGCCCTTACAGATAATCCATACCTGCTGCATGCTTGTACTTGGTATACAATTTAAAAGAAGAAAGAAAAAAAAGTGTGACAGCCAGGAAACTATCATTTTCAGAAGCAGGCATCTGCTATGTATGTTGTTAATTTTTAATCATGACTTTTCATTAGAAAACAAGCTCTGTCTACATTTCCATACGTTTAGTATGCACTTTTGCTTCATTCTGTTCTTGCACAGTTTCAAATAGATGACAATATCCTACTGTTACATGTCCATCAAGTCCAAGTTCAAAGAAAACGTTCGGGGTAAAAAGTTGAAAACTTGGAAAAGCAGAGGTGGAAAAACTGGAAATGCGTAGGCAGAGCTGAATAGAGATGTTATATTATATAAACTATACACAGTGCAAAAGATTGTGAAGTTAATAGCATCCAGTTAACCTTTTCCCACTACCTTAATGATGAAGTATGTGTTTAATGGCTAACGAACAAGAAGAACTATTGTTCACAGATTTAACTAGAACACTGTTCCACTGCAAGGATCGGAAAAAGCTGAGAGCTCTCAAAGAGGCCTTTAGGTCTGTGGCTTTGTAAGCAATTTGCCACACTTGTCATCCTTTGTGGATAAAAGCCATTCCCTGAGGAAATTGTTCTAGCAAAATTAGCCGCTGTCCAGGCCAGCAAGCTCATCTTGTCTCAATCAAGGAGGCATAAAGAGGAAAGACAAGCCATGCATGTCTTTCTGTTGGACGATTAGCCTTTTCTCAACGCAGATGCTGGCTTCAGTTGTCAATATAGCATAGAATCTACTATTTATTTACAAAGGATTTTCTCTGCAGCTGTTAAGCACCTATAAAGGGCAAATGTCGAGAGGCATGGTCCTAGATTATTTAGGTAATCTCCAGCTACCCATTAAAATTATTATCTTCTGATTACAGCAACCTAATATCTGACTATTTTCTTTAGGATATTGCACTTTGTACACAGTCATTGGGGTTGATTTGGGAAAACTGGAGAGTGCAAAATCTGGTGCAGCTCAGTATAGAAACCAATCAGTTTCCAGGTTTTTTTTGTCAAAGTCTAATTCAACAAGCTGACGTTAGAAGCTGATTGGCTACAATGCACAGCTGCATCAGACTTTGCACACATTTTATTAAATCAACCCAATTGCCTTTTGCAATGTCTTATTAAAATATATCTAAAGGCAAAAATTTTGATTAATATGGCAAACGGTTAGGGGTTGATTTGCTTAAGCAACTTTCTGCAAGAGCAGTTGCACTTGCACTTTGCAAAATGCAGTCACATTCTGCAAGAGCAGTTGCTCCAGAACTTAGTGGATGAGCAGAAACTCTGCTTACTTCCATCATCCAATCATGAGCAAATAAAATTGCTGTTTTTTTTAAATTTTCCTTGCACGTTATTGGGTATTCTTTGCAAAGTGAAGCTTTACCTCATTTACTAAGCTCTGAAGCAACTGTACTTTTGCATGTGTACATTCTATTTGCCTTTAGTAAATTAACCCCTTAGAGTCTCTACTACGTTTTTTGTCATCTGTGCTCTCATTGGGAGATCCTTCCGTCTATTAGTCCTGGTATTTATTATTACTAAGACTAAAAATAAGAGGAAATAATACATTTTAGAACTGTCATGAGAGCGATAGGTGAGAAGATATCTTCCAATGGGGACCAATGTTCTGGCGACAACTATCTAAGTTGGGAAATCCCCTCCTTTTGGGTTGATTTCCTCTTACTTCCTGTTGCATCTTCAACACAGGAAGTAAAGGGAACTTCCCCAGCAGAACAGAGCCAGTAATAAAAGAACTTGATAGGGTTTTACCATTTCCCTGTTCTATCTGAAGCTAAAAAAGTGTTGGCCATCTATGCACTTTGCCTATATACTGTATGTTGCAACATTCTTTTGCGATATTTGTTGTCACAAAATTATTGCACCATACCGATTTCAATTGCTGCCTAAATGATTAGCGAAAAAGAGCATGAAAAAAATGTTCTAATTGCAAACATTTTAAAGAGAGCTACTCACCACAGAATTGAGAGGTAGAGGGTAGTCATGGAGGTTGCCATTGAGGCCTTTAGCCCACCGCTATGATAGACAGACTTAAGGGCCGAGTTTAGTACCAGGAGAGGCCAAAGTTTGCCTTTTAGAATAGCTTAAGATATTCATCGTGTATGGAAGGTTAGGGGGGCTGCTGCAAGTATGTGTAGACACCTCTGGGTTCATATGCATTTCATACCTGCAGCAGTTTAAGCTCAGGTAACACAGTCTATTAAAATCACAATTTACATTTTAGGTTTTAATGGCCACTGGTTGGTTTCCCCCACTCCAATGCTGAGGTTCCTCTACTTTCTCACAGGAGGCCATACCTATTGAATCACAGTTTGTCTCCCCAGTTATTTGTATAGTCTACATTACAGAGAATCAAACAGAGAAACATGACAACACTGTATTGCTTTGCAATGGGAGCAGCAGTAAAATGCAACATTTTAAAGTTGATGGGAAAAGTATGAGGGTTGCCACTGTTGACCTCCTAATGAAAAATGTCAGTTGTCTGGCTTTTGTGTTCACCTGCTCACTTTAATAGGAGAAAATGTAAATAATTGCCTCACATCCAATATAAATATTGGCACCACATCCCTGAAGTATACAATATAAAGAACATCAAGGAAACTGGGATTTTAAAGGTACAATGGGTGACACAAAATTTATGTAAAAAATTCACATTTTATTTAGAAAAAATTGTTAAAATCATATCCATAAAAAAGAGTGTACATTCAATGTAACAATACAATCTTAAATAGTGCAACCGAAGGATTTGTTTCTCAACATGTTTCACCACATGCCGTGGCTTCTTCAGGAGAGTAATATCTATCAGTCCATCATGAATGCTGCTGCCAGACTCATCCACCTTACAAACCATTCAGTGTCTGCTACCCCTCTCTGCCATACCCCCAAAGGCTGCCACTTGCCCAACGAATTAAATTCAAAATACTAACAATAAGTTACAAAGCTATCCACAACTCTGCCCCCAGCTACATCACTAGCCTAGTCTCAAAATACCAACCTAATCGCCCTCTCCCAGGACCTCCTGCTCTCTAGCTCCCTCATCACCTCCTCCCATATCCGCCTCCAGGACTTCTCCCGAGCCTCGCCCATCCTCTCAGAATGGTCAGGGGTGGGTAGTGGGGTCCCCCAGGGTTCTGTGCTGGGACCAATCCTATTTAATTTGTTCATAAACGACCTGGAGGATGGGATAAACAGTTCCATCTCTGTATTTGCAGACGATACTAAGCTAAGCAGGGCAATAACTTCTCCGCAGGATGTGGAAATCTTGCAAAAAGACCTGAACAAATTAATGGGGTGGGCGACTACATGGCAAATGAGGTTCAATGTAGAAAAATGTAAAATAATGCATTTGGGTGTCAAAAATATGAATGCAATCTATACACTGGGGGGAGAACCTCTGGGGGAATCTAGGATGGAAAAGGACTTGGGGGTCCTAGTGGATGATAGGCTCAGCAATGGCATGCAATGCCAAGCTGCTGCTAATAAAGCAAACAGAATATTGGCATGCATTAAAAGGGGGATCAACTGCAGAGATAAAACGATAATTCTCCCGCTCTACAAGACTCTGGTCCGCCCGCACCTGGAGTATGCTGTCCAGTTCTGGGCACCAGTCCTCAGGAGGGACGTACTGGAAATGGAGCGAGTACAAAGAAGGGCAACAAAGCTAATAAAGGGTCTGGAGGATCTTAGTTATGAGGAAAGGTTGCGAGCACTGAACTTATTCTCTCTGGAGAAGAGACGCTTGAGAGGGGATATGATTTCAATTTACAAATACTGTACTGGTGACCCCACAATAGGGATAAAACTTTTTCGCAGAAGAGAGTTTAATAAGACTTGTGGCCACTCATTACAATTAGAAGAAAAGAGGTTTAACCTTAAACTACGTAGAGGGTTCTTTACTGTAAGAGCGGCAAGGATGTGGAATTCCCTTCCACAGGCGGTGGTCTCAGCGGGGAGCATTGATAGCTTCAAGAAACTATTAGATAATCACCTGAATGACCGCAATATACAGGGATATGTAATGTAATACTGACACATAATCACACACATAGGTTGGACTTGATGGACTTGTGTCTTTTTTCAACCTCACCTACTATGTAACTATGTAACTATGTAACTATCCTCTGGAATTCCCTACCCCAATCTGTCAGACTGTCTCCAATGTATCCACTTTTAGGCGATCCCTGAAAACTTTCCTCTTCAGAGAAGCCTATCCTGCCTCCATCTAACAATTGCACTATTTTCTCCATTAGCTCATCCCCCACAGCTATTACCCTTTTGTATAACTTGACCCTCCCTCCTAGATTGTAAGCTCTAACGAGCAGGGCCCTCTAATTCCTCCTGTATTGAATTGTATTGTACTTGTACTGTCCTCCCTAATGTTATAAAGCGCTGTGTAAACTGTTGGCGCTATATAAATCCTGTATAATAATAATAATATCTATCAGGCACTGAAGAAAATAATACAAAAATTACACAGTGAGCAGTAACAATATATAGAGCAGTCAAAAAATCAATACAAATCAAGAATAATACCACCAACCCCTTCCTGACTTAAGTGGTTCAGATATTAGAGTTTATATTTAATTCACTATTCAATTTTTTGAAAGACCTACATACAGGTAAATAAATCCCTTTTTGGCTGAAGTATTGCATTGGCAGATCAGATATGTGGTATTATTCTTGATTTGTATTGATTTTTTGACTGCTCTATATATTGTTACTGCTCACTGTGTAATTTTTGTATTATTTTCTTCAGTGCCTGATAGATATTACTCTCCTGAAGAAGCCACGGCATGTGGTGAAACATGTTGAGAAACAAATCCTTCGGTTGCACTATTTAAGATTGTATTGTTACATTGAATGTAAACTCTTTTTTATGGATATGTTTTTTTTAATTTTTTTTCTAAATAAAATGTGAATTTTTTACATAAATTTTGTGTCACCCATTGCACCTTTAAAATCCCAGTTTCCTTGATGTTCTTTATATTGCTCACTTTAATACTTGTTAAATCATTGGTTCAGAAGAAATGTGCAGAGCAGGCATGTCAAAGAAAAGTCAGCAGTCAGTGAAAGTATAAAAGAAGGTAGACCTGTATAAGAGAGCTGCCAACAAGCATATTTAGAAGGATGGGTCAAAAATAGTAGCTGTCCTATTTTTCCATGCCTGATTCAATTTAAAAGAGGACCAAAACCCTTTTTTGGCCTGATGGCCGTTGTAAATCTTATGCCGCGTATACACGATCAGGATTTTGGTTGGAAAAAGATATGATGGCTTTTCCCACGGGATTCCGCTCAACCTTTACTTGCATACACATGGTCACACAAAAGTTCGCTGAACTTACGACTGTCAATTACGTGGTGACGTACAACACTACGTCGAGCCGAGAAAATTAAGTTCAATTCTTCTGAGCATGCATCGAATTGTTTCCGAGCATGCGTAGAAATTTTGCGTGTCTGAATTGCTACAGATGATCGCATTTTCGGATAGGAACTTTTTCCAACCGAAAAATTGAGAACATGCTCTAAATCTTTTGCTGGCTGGAATTCAGCCAGCAAAAGTCCGATGGAGCATACACACGGTCGCATTTTCCGACTAAAAGCTCTCATCGGTCTTTTGCTGGCCGAATTTCCGATCGTGTGTACGCGGCATTAGGCTCAGAATCCCTCCAACTGAGCTATTATATTCTGACAGTGGGAAGGCTTCAACCGCCATCAGCTATAACTGGCAGTACTGATTAAACGAAAATTTTCCAACAGGCTGATTATACAAAAATTGATAGACAGATCAACTTCTGTACAACCAGCCTGCTTATAGATGGATCGAAATTTGGCTTATCCCTGCTGAACTTGCCAAATTTTGACACATCCATCGCTGGCTTTAGTCTACAATGTAGGTGTATTCTGAAGCAAATCTGCCAATATTGCCTCTAGGATTTTGTACTTTTCAGTTCCGTGTTCCTTAATAACCTTGTCTTGTACTGGCTGCCACTTTAATTCAACCCTGCAGGATGTGCCATAGTTGGTCTAAATAACACATTGTGGCACTTAGTACAAAGGTGATGGATTGAACTAATATCACTGTCAATGAAAAGTGAAAATGGTTTACTTGTGAGTTTTTTTCCTTAACAAAGAAAGAAAGAGCTGTGATGTTTTATTATTGTAGAGCAACTTACGAAGAAAAATGATCATGGTTAACGGGCCACTTGCTCAGTCTATTGTCCCAATAATCTTAAATGCTATCTGTGATACGGCTGTGAAGCAATATTAATAGTCTGCCTATCTCAGTGCTGTGAAGGCTTCTGCTTGTTTTTCTGAACAAATCTTCTCGGCTTGTCCCTGGGAGACAATAGTTGCTGACTGTGCCTTCAGGAAAAGGACATTCGATTAATCATTGGTTCGTGGTTATTACCCTAGACATTGGACAAGGGCAGCCACATCCATCTTTTGGACCATTTGAACATGGGATATTCCATCCCCTTTATACCGAAAAACATTAGTGTCTCTTGCTCTAAAACAAGAGTTTGAGCTATTCGCTAGTGTGTTGACTTAAATTTCTAGCTACAGCCTCTACAGTACACAAATGTGCCATATATGATAACATGCTATAAGTATTGCATGCTCTGGTTGTAACAATAACACTAATGGTAAAGAAAAACTAGAAAAAGATATGGCATAAATAATTTTTCATTAAACCGGCCACTCACCCGTCATATTTTACAAAAGCTTTATTAGACTTTGAATTGCACCACTGAGTTATTCGTTCAGTATTAGGGTCACCAACCCTTTTTAAAGACAGCTGTCCAAATGCTAAGGACAATTCAGAGTTCCTAAAGACAAATTGCTGAGTCTAACAAAAGCAATGCTTAGGAAGGCTGAAGTAACACTAAACAGTGTGGGGTCATAATCTAAATATGTCCTATTTAACCTCCCACAATTTACCTGACAATTAAATATTTAAATTGATAAATTCCCACTTGCACTCTTCTGCAACACTAATAGGATCAAACTCAAATGCACCTTTGAAGAATGCAAAATCCTTTGGATTTTGGGGACATGGCCCACAAAATTGTAGCCCCAGAACACATTTACTTGAATATATAACCGCCTTACCAAACATTACCTCTAGCGCCCTGGTGCCCAACCTGCAGCCCAATGGTATATGATGGGTGGCCCTCATACCTCAGTAGTCTGTAGTGGGAACATTGATTAGAAAAATAGCTTTGATCGCTACTAGCCTCATGTAACATGTTCCCAGTTTTGTATTGCCTTCTGAAGCATATCCCCATTTAAAAATACAGCATTTCCACAATCTCTCTTTTCCTCTATTGGGTCTGCAGTTTCTGACAGTCCCCTCAAGGATTGCATACACTGAACATTATATGCAGCCCTCTGGTGATGTCAAGGGCCGCATTTGAGACCCCCTTAGCTGACGAATTGACACTTCTTTATTATGTTATTTATGTTCAGAATTTCCCCAAACAGTTAAGCACAAACCTAAACGCTTCCTTAATTTAAATTGGACTTGAACTCAAAAAAAAGAAAACATTTGCTAGGAGGTATAGGGAACATCAAAAAATATTATTTCTACCTAAACAGTACCCTGAAAAAAGTTTTATCTTGAATTCCTCTTGAACAATATCAGTGCACTTCATGATATGTGAGGGGTTCTAGCCCCTCCTGTGCCTAAAGCCTCATAGCTGTATATCGGCATGGTAAGTTCTAAGAGACTGTGTCTCTCTCTTACTTTAGTCTGAAGCGAAATTGGTTGAGGTTTGGTGATATCATGTTTGTGCTGCCCACTGTTCTCCTTGCTGGAGTCTCTGACATGAGAAAGCAAAACCTTGCTTCTATCAAGATGGTTGCCCAAACAGAGACACAATGCTGAACAAATCTCTGTAAGCCATTTATGGGGAAATATCAGCTATGGGCAGACCACTCACAATATTGGTGGCTAGTCCCATGTCCTCTGCCCGCCATTTTTTGGCCACAGCTTCTAGATTTCAGTTCCTTTTTAAAACTAGCCAATAATTTCAAAATACAGGACAACAGCCATTTTAATACACAAAGAACATCTTTATCAACTCCTGCCTAAAGAATGAGTTGAAACTCTGCTGACTTCCCTCACTTAATACAGTGCAAACAAACATTTAAAAAAAATGCCCATGCAAATGAATGGGTATTCTTTTCAAAGCAAAATTACCTTGCAGTCGTTAAACTCTGGGGAAAATTCCCTTGCTGATTGCAACTTTCCCTGCAAAGTGAATGGCCTATTTGCCTTTAGTAAATCAACCCAGAGGGTTATACTTGTGTTACATATTCAGGAAACTCCCCATGTTATTTATATTATAATTATTGTCTACAGACTATTTGACAGGGATGCCTTTTTCTCTATTTTGCATATAATCAGAGACTATAAAAAAAAGACATAAGAAAAAACTGTGACATGCACATGACAACTCTCTTGAAGGTTGCAGAATCCATAATCATAAAGCACACCCCCTCCCCTCTCCCATTTGGCAATATTTGTGTCTATGTTAATCAGGGCACTTAAAGCGGATGTAAACCCATCCATTTAACTGTCTCAAATAACAGTTACATTTCCGGGACGTGCCGGGAATGTAACCCTCACATTGGTTGTGCTCTCAACCAGACTGTCAAACCATCCAATGGTTAGTGTCAAAACTGATCACATGTGCAGGATCATGGCAGTTGTAGATTAAACAGAGGCCAAGATGGCAGCTTCCTTGGCTGAAAACAATAGGAGTATTTACTTTCACTTTAATATTATGCAGTGGGATGAAGGGAAAAGCCTAATCTCCCCAACACAAAACAAAGTCTCAACTCTCCAACCCCAAAAGGTGAACCACTGTTGAAGACATCACCTTCGTACAACTCTTGCAGATGTATATCTCGCCCCCTTGGATGTGCAACCCCCTTAAAGTGCAAGTAAACTCTTACAATGAATTTCTCTTATTTGCTCCTTTTTGTCCTGCTAACTATACCACCTAAAGTGTTTTGTTATATCCGTGAAATAATTGCACAAAATACCTGGTGGATTTTTCCAGATCTTTCTCTTTTTTGTGAGCTAATAACTTCCTGTGCTCTCTCCCTGTGCACAAGGAGGGGTTATGATGGGGTGGGAGTTAGGAGAGGTCTGTGTTCTTTTAATCACAAATGAACTAGGCTGATCTGACTAAAAATACACTGTGTTGTCATGTTAACCTCTTCCCGCCGATGGCATGAATATATGCAGCCTCTTGGTTTGTGGGCTTTAACGGCAAGAGGCCGCATATATGCGGTCCTATGTAAACACTTTTCTGTACTGAGATTGCGTGTCCTGTGCGCGCCCAGCACTGTTAACAGAGGGGACCGGAAAGCTCCCGATGCAATCACAGGGGTTACATGACCCGAATACCCACCTCCGCCTCCCAGCATTTGGAAGCTCTTAAAGGGTGGCAGGGGGAAAGGGTTAAAGACAAAGGCAGGAACATGCTATAATTCTGGCACATCAAGAGTTCTGTACTTGCAGCATGTTTAAAGTGGAATTCCTGCCTAACACTATTCATAGAAAAAGGCCCCTCCTCCCTCCTGCTATCTATCTTGCCTATCCTATGTAAAAAAAGATCTGTTTACTTACCTTTGTTCAGTCCACTCTGATCAGGCCATGTGAGCTCCGACTCCCCCTTGTCAGGGGAGCTCTGCACAGCGGCTGGGAATTCCAGGAGCGTTGACATCACCAATAAGCTCCCATAGCTATTGTTTGTCACTCCCTTCTCTCCCCTGTAGCAGCCGATCACTGACACTGGGGAGCTGGAGTTGCAGGATCATGTGATTGGATCAGAGCAGATGGAAAATGGCAAATATACAGATATTTTTTACACAGGGTAGGCAGGTCAGGTAGCAGGAGGGGGAGATATTGGGGGAAATTTCTAAGAATAGTTTGTGTTAGGAAGGAATTCTACTTTTTAGGAATAAAACAGACATAATATAAATAAATAAATATAATAAAATAAATAAATAGAAAATATAAATAAATAATAGATATAAAGAAACAAGTCCACTAGGTGGCAGGCATCTCATTGGACAAAACCCAGGACCCTGTCTCCCACAGTACACAGAACCTGGAAATGCAATTATTTTTGTAAATATAAACTGCTAAATACCTCTAATCAGCAGTATATAGCAGTCTTATGACTTCTATCAGTGTCTAGTTAAAGCTTGTGGGAGGAGTTTTCATTCTCCTCTGACTGTCCTATGAGGCTGCAGGACCCCTGACCCTCTTGTCTGGACAGTGCTGATCACATGCACCGTCCCAAGAAAAAAAAAACTCTCTAGCAATACACACCATACTGAGCATATACAGAGTGACAACAAAGGTTGTCTTATCAGGAGATGGATTGGGGACAGTGGAAGAAGAGGAGGATCAAAGAAGACAGGATCAAACAGCCTTTTTACACAATTTGGGGGATTTACCCCTTAGATTGCACAGTGTGTACAACAAGCATGCTTTACTGCATATACAAACATCAAAAGACTTGATTGAAAAATACCTACAAATGCTTTGTCAGGCAAGGCAGCTATGTATGTATTCCAACTCTGTATTTAGCTGGAGCTTAGCTTTATCTGCAGCAAAGAAAACTGGTGTCACCGACCTGGAAATATTTTGACAGGTAAGAAAGTTCATAAACAGTAGGTTTTAAAACTGTCTGTTTAGGTGTTTGCCCGGAGTTCAGCTTTAAGTAGATTCAGACTGGAAATATAAAGTTAATGCATACATATGCAGCTTAATGAAAAGACAGACTGGAATGTAAAGGTCTGGAGACATGATTCATATTCCTGGCAGCTGGATGAAGCCAGCCATAAATTGTGTGTTGTATCATCTCACACTAGAAGGTTGACATAAGCAGCATAATTAACTTGTTTTCTCTTATTGTGCAGACTGATTCACCCCTTTTCTATGTGGAAGCAAATCATTACAGCACATTCTGAAACCACTCTGATCTAAACAACAAGTAACAATTTGCTCATGCATTTTTTTCAGTGCTAGTACTATAATTAAATGAAATGTCAACTTTTTTACCTTCATATCTGCAATTCGGTGATAAGGTATTTTTAGGAAGATATATATATATCTTTTTTTTTTATGTAATCTTTATTTTTGATACATTTTCTTGACATAACAGTCAAAAAAAAATCAAAGAAAAATCAGACATAACAAAGCATAGTTAGGTTCTGCACATCATAGCCATTTGCTCATGTGTCTTCATAACATATAGAATGAACAAGCCCGATTGGCTTGAATGTGAATCTTAAGAATCGGCTCTTGAAAACAATTAAACAATAAAGAAAAGAAAAGAAGAAAAATGCACTTATGACATCTAAGGGAATATTTCTGCAGGTCACCTCTCCGGAGTTCACTTCAAATCGAAGTAAAACACGTAACTACACTAAGAGCTGTTCTCCTCCCGCCGGGGTGGGGTCCCCTGGTCCATCTTCAGTGCATGCCTTTTCAACATAATGCTTCCAGGCAGCCCAAACACCATACCATTTATCATATCTATCCTTGCACTTATATATATATATCTTTTTAAGCCATTAGATAACTGTTTCACTATATGTGTTGAAAAGCCAGCATTTTCATTATAAGTCAACCTATGTCTTATTCCAAAAGGAAATCTGTCAGTGAAATACAGAGGCTGGCAACAGTGAACTACTCTGGCCATAAACAGGCTTGAATTTTGAGTCAGACGAAATTTGGACCTTAGGTGCCCCCATCATCACCAACAAACTTTGGTATTTTGGAGCCAGATGGAAAACTTCTGTCCAAACCATGGCTGCATCCAATCAAATGCAACTGTTTGGTCCCATTCACATCTGAGCATTTTGTTGCTTGAAGCTCCAAAATGCTCATCATCCAAGATCTCATGTATTTCAATGTTGACCTTTCACATATCACTCAGAGGCCTGTAGATCAATGCCTGAAGCTACAAAAAGTTACACATGAGCTACTGTACTTTCGAGGCACATTTGGGTGTTTTTGGCCTCATAGACTTCAATGGAAACATCTGAAAACATGAGCACAAAGTGTTTTTTCAGGGGGTTTCTGGCATATTTCATGAAATTTTATTTACCGTATATACTCGAGTATAAGTCATTCCGAGTATAAGTCGAGACCCTAATTTACCACAAAAAAATGGGAAAAACTTATTGACCCGAGTATAAGACGAGGGTGAGAAATGCAGCAGCTACTGTAAGTGGAAAAAGAGGGTCAACAATGCCCATCTGCAGCTGTATACCTCCCTGTGTCCTGTGCATATGTGTCATGTGTCCTGTGCATATGTATATGTACCTGTGTCATGTACCTGTGTCCTGTGTATATGTACCTGTGTCATGTACCTGTGTCCTGTGTATATGTGCATGTACCTGTGTCCTGTGTATATGTGCATGTACCTGTGTCCTGTGTATCTGTCGTGTATATGTACCTGTGTGCATGTGTCTGTGTGTGTGTGTGCATCCTACCTGTGTCCTGTGCATCCTCTGTGCGCCGCTCTGCACTGATCGGCGTGTAGTATTCGGCGCCCATTCACTGTTCAAAAGCCGCGCCGCCTCCTCGTCCAAAAAACTCAATTTCCCAGCAGTCAGCGGTCAGCCAATCACGGACATTCTCTCATCCTCATACCACGGACGAGGATGAGAGAATGTCCGTGATAGGCTGTACACTGACTGCCTATCACAGACAAGGAGGCGCGGCTTTTGAACTGTGAGAGCCGCTGCCGAGTAGACTAGATTGTATCACAGGCTGGCCGCCGTCTGCCTGCATGACACGCTGATCATGTAGGCAGACGGCGGTGACTCGTGTATAAGTCGAAGGGGGCACTTTCAGCCCCAAATAAGGGGCTGAAAAATTCGACTTATACATGAGTATATACGGTAAATTCTTTTACAAATACATCACAATGAAGACCAAGACGACATTCACAAATTGAGCAACTAAAAAATAGAGAATAAAAAATATTTAAATCTCATACATAACACTACATACAAAGGTGCATATCCTATATCCTTACCATATCAACCATAAATAGCATACTTATTTTTATTCCCCAAAGAGGAGGGAAAGGTCAGAGGTTGAGGCTTCCCATATTTGAATACAAATAGTCTGTATGATCTTTATCCCAGATAGATCTAAGGATTACTAGGCCTCTCTATTCCTTATCTCTCACATCCTTATTCCCCCACACACACATTTCAGGAATTTTGAGACTGTAAGAACTGGTCTCCTCCCACTAGGGCTCTCCGTGAGCTAAAACAAAAACACCTAAAGCTTGAATACGCATATAAAACACCTATACTTCTAAAATGTTCATATACACATGCAAAAATGCTCAAAAACTCTCCAAAATAAAAGCGACTAAAATTCGCTCTGCTCAGTTGTGAATGCAGCCTTCAGCTATTCTGACAGCCATGGATGTTGCACCTGTCAAACTACAATATCTGGCAGGGAAAATTCCTCCATCCACATCGTTTAGCATGTGTAAATTTATAAAACAGGTGAGCCGCGCTGTCTCTTTACATGGTATAATAGCAGCTGGCACAGCAAGTGATCAAATTGCAAAGTGAGGAAAACGATATGTATAATAAAGTGCAGCGCTAATGTGATATCGGTGGAGTAAACCACGAAAATATGAAAAGTATACTCAATGCAGTGACCTCAAAAGTATATAATACATAAATATATAAAAAGATTATATCTATGTTCTGTAATTGAACGATCTAAATGCTTGGTGCAGACAGTTTGCCAGTAGATAATCCACCACGATAAGTATAATGCTTATCAGAAGAGTTGAACCCAAATAGGCATACGCCCAATGAGTCAGTAAGGCTTGTGGGGTAATACACCCAGGTGAACCGTGCATCGGCACACACAGCATCCAGTTGAGGATATAGACTAGGGTTGTCCCGATACCACTTTTTTAGGACCGAGTACAAGTACCGATACTTTTTTTCAAGTACTCGCCGATACCGATTACCGATACTTTTTTTTTAATGTCACGTGACAGGTTTTTTTTTTGCTATTTTTTTTTTGGGGGGGGGGGGGTGAACGTTGTATGTGTGTGTGTTTTTTTTGTTTTGTTTTTTTACAATTTTTATTTTTTACAATAATATTTTTTTATTCTTTATTTATTTTTTATTTTTTAATCAGCCCTTTTGGGGGGCTTTGGTGAGATATCAGGGGTCTTAACAGACCTCTGATATCTCCCCCTTGAGACAGAGAAAGAGACAGAGGATAAAGATTCCCCAGTCCCTTTCTCTGCAACGTCAGCTGCACTGAGAATGAATGGAGAGAAGACAGCGGCTCCTCTCCATTCATAAACTGACACATCGTAATCACAGGAGATTACAATGTTTCAGTTATGTGAATGGACAGAGTCAGCTGACTCTCTCCATACACAAAGGAAGGAGGAGGGGGACGGAGGAACGGAGGGGGAGAACGGAGGGGACAGATAAGGAGAGAGGAATGCAGGGGACAGATAAGGAGAGAGGAACGGAGGGGGAGAACGGAGGGGGACAGATAAGGAGAGAGGAACGAAGGGGGAGTACGGAGGGGGACAGATAAGGAGAGAGGAATGCAGGAGACAGCGGAGAGGCACAGAGGAACGGAGGGGGCATGGAGGAGGATGCAGTGACAGTCAGCTGTGAGCGATCACCGCTGTATGTCACTAAAGCTGGTGAAAGCCGCTGGGGGAGAATCTTGTAACTCCCCCACGCGCCGATCACAGCTGTCCTCTAGGTATCGGGGGAAGCATCGGGAGCATTTGCCCGAGTACAAGTACTTGGGCAAATGTTCGGTATCGGTGCCAATACCGATACTAGTATCGGTATCGGGACAACCCTAATATAGACTCCTATAGTCCTTCACAGCACTGCTTCCAATGGATATCCACTGGAGGGGTGATGACCAGAGGATGGATCAGAAAATCTCTCCCAAGTGATGTGTTTATAAGGAGAAGAACGAATAGGCCACATAATGTGCTCCCATCTCAATATATAGACATTTATTGTATATAAAAAGGGAACACTCACATTTTATGACGACAAAAAAGAGCTTGGTAATAAAAAGTATGGAAAGTGAAGCAGTGGCATCAGCAGACCTCGTCCCGATGCGTTTCACAACTGTCTATGTAATTACACAGATTTTGTTAGATCGTTCAATTACAGAACATAGATATAATCTTTTTATATATTTATGTATTATATACTTATGAGGTCACTGCATATACCTTCCATACTTTTGTGGTTTACTGCACCGATATCACATTAGCGCTGCACTTTACTATACATATAGTACATCGTTTAGCATGGATAGGGGAACCTAATGATCAATCTTGTTTTTTCCATGGGGCTGAATGAGACAAATCTTAACATGTATGGCCAGTCTTAGTTGCATACCTGTTATGCCTACCCTCTGATTTTAGTATTTCTTGAGTCACTGACCCAGGCAAAGCATGCAGACAGTGAAGTCAGAACTGTGATGGGAGTATACATATTTATTTCTCGATAAGTTATTTCAGCAGTCTTGATGAGATTGACAAGGACTAACAGAAGGGCTGAAATACTAATGTTTTTTTGGAGTTAACCACTTAACCACTTCAGCCCCGGAAGGATTTACCCCCTTCCTGACCAGAGCACTTTTTACAATTTTGCTCTGCGTCGCTTTAACTGCTAATTGCGCGGTCATGCAATGCTGTACCCAAACGAAATTTGCGTCCTTTTCTTCCCACAAATAGAGCTTTCTTTTGATGGTATTTGATCACCTCTGCCGTTTTTATTTTTTGCGCTATACGTGGAAAAAGACCGAAAATTTTGAAAAAAAATTATATTTTCTACTTTTTGTTCTAAAAAAAATCCAATAAACTCAATTTTAGTCATACATTTAGGCCAAAATGTATTCGGCCACATGTCTTTGGTAAAAAAAATGTCAATAAGTATATATTTATTGGTTTGCGCAAAAGTTATAGCGCCTACAAACTAGGGTACATTTTCTGGAATTTACACAGCCTTTAATTTATGACTGCCTATGTCGTGTCTTGAGGTGCTAAAATGGCAGGGCAGTACAAAACCCCCACAAATGACCCCATTTTGGAAAGTAGACACCCCAAGGAAATTGCTGAGAGGCATGTTGAACCCATTGAATATTCATTTTTTTTGTCCCAAGTGATTGAATAATGACAAAAAAAAAAAAAAATTACAAAAAGTTGTCACTAAATGATATATTGCTCACACAGGCCATGGGCATATGTGGAATTGCACCCCAAAATACATTTAGCTGCTTCTCCTGAGTATGGGGATACCACATGTGTGGGACTTTTTGGGAGCCTAGCCGCGTACGGGGCCCCGAAAGCCAATCACTGCCTTCAGGATTTCTAAGGGCGTACATTTTTGATTTTACTCCTCACTACCTATCACAGTTTTGAAGGCCATAAAATGCCCAGATGGCACAAACCCCCCCCCCCAAATGACCCCATTTTGGAAAGTAGACATCCCAAGCTATTTGCTGAGAGGCATGTTGAGTCCATGGAATATTTTATATTTTGACACAAGTTGCGGGAAAGTGACAATTTTTTTTTTTTTTTGCACAAAGTTGTCACTAAATGATATATTGCTCACACAGGCCATGGGCATATGTGGAATTGCACCCCAAAATACATTTAGCTGCTTCTCCTGAGTATGGGGATACCACATGTGTGGGACTTTTTAGGAGCCTAGCCGCGTACGGGGCCCGAAACCAATCACCGCCTTCAGGATTTCTAAGGGTGTAAATTTTTGATTTCACTCTTCACTGCCTATCACAGTTTCGGAGGCCATGGAATGCCCAGGTGGCACAAACCCCCCCAAATGACCCCATTTTGGAAAGTAGACACCCCAAGCTATTTGCTGAGAGGCATGGTGAGTATTTTGCAGCTCTCATTTGTTTTTGAAAATGAAGAAAGACAAGAAAAAAAATGTTTTTTTTCTTTTTTTAATTTTCAAAACTTTGTGACAAAAAGTGAGGTCTGCAAAATACTCACTATACCGCTCAGCAAATAGCTTGGGGTGTCTACTTTCCAAAATGGGGTCATTTGGGGGGGGGTTTGTGCCACCTGGGCATTCCATGGCCTCCGAAACTGTGATAGGCAGTGAAGAGTGAAATCAAAAATTTACGCCCTTAGAAAGCCTGAAGGCGGTGCTTGGTTTTCGGGGTCCCGTGCGCGGCTAGGCTCCCAAAAAGTCCCACACATGTGGTATCCCCATACTCAGGAGAAGCAACAGAATGTATTTTGGGGTGTAATTTCACATATCCCCATGGCATGTTTGAGCAATATATCATTTAGTAAAAACTTTGTGCAAAAAAAAAAAAAAATTTGTCTCTTTCCCGGAAATTGTGTCACAATATAAAATATTCCATGGACTCGACATGCCTCTCAGCAAATAGCTTGGGGTGTCTACTTTCCAAAATGGGGTCATTTGGGGGGGTTTTGAACTGTCCTGGCATTTTATGCACAACATTTAGAAGCTTATGTCACACATCACCCACTCTTCTAACCACTTGAAGACAAAGCCCTTTCTGACACTTTTTGATTACATGAAAAAATTATTTTTTTTTGCAAGAAAATTACTTTGAACCCCCAAACATTATATATTTTTTTAAAGCAAATGCCCTACAGATTAAAATGGTGGGTGTTTCATTTTTTTTTTCACACAGTATTTGGCAGCGATTTTTCAAATGCATTTTTTGGGGAAAAAACACACTTTTTTAAATTTTAATGCACTAAAACACACTATATTGCCCAAATGTTTGATGAAATAAAAAAGATGATCTTAGGCCGAGTACATGGATACCAAACATGACATGCTTTAAAATTGCGCACAAACGTGCAGTGGCAACAAAATAAATACATTTTTAAAAGCCTTTAAAAGCCTTTACAGGTTACCACTTTAGATTTACAGAGGAGGTCTACTGCTAAAATTACTGCCCTCGATCTGACCATCGCGGTGATACCTCACATGCATGGTGCAATTGCTGTTTACATTTGACGCCAGACCGACGCTTGCGTTCACCTTAGCGCGAGAGCAGGGGGGACAGGGGTGCTTTTTTTTTTTTTTCTTTATTATTTTTTTGCTTTTTTATCTTATTTTTAAACTGTTCCTTTCATTTTTTTTTTAAATCATTTTTATTGTTATCTCAGGGAATGTAAATATCCCCTATGATAGCAATAGGTAGTGACAGGTACTCTTTTTTGAAAAAATTGGGGTCTATTAGACCCTAGATTTCTCCTCTGCCCTCAAAGCATCTGACCACACCAAGATCGGTGTGATAAAATGCTTTCCCAATTTCCCAATGGCGCTATTTACATCCGGCGAAATCTAAGTCATAAAATGCTTGTAGCTTCCGATTTCTTAGGCCATAGAGATGTTTGGAGCCACTCTGGTCTCTGATCAGCTCTATGGTCAGCTGGCTGAATCACCAGCTGCATTCTCATGTTCCCTGTTGAGACAGGAGAGCCAGAGAAAAACACGGAAGACGGTGGGGGGGGGCATTCTCTCCCACTGCTTGTAAAAGCAGTCTAGCGGCTAATTAGCCACTAGGATTGCTTTTACATGAAAGCCGACCACTGGCTGAAAAGAATGATACCTAGATGATACCTAAACCTGCAGGCATCATTCTGGTATAACCACTCAAAGTCGTGAATGGCGTACCTGAAGACAAAAAAATGGTTAACAATAAAGCACAGTAAACGGTAAAGTATAAAAAATTGCATACCTGAAAAGCAAACATGATAAAACATAATAACAATAAAACATTGCAGAATAGAATACAGTAAAAAAGAGCAGAACAATAGAGAGAATAGAGAGAGAGAGAGAACAATAAAACGACAACTATTATTTTTTATTTTATATTTTTGTTTGTGTTTTTTTTTTTTTTTTACACTTTTTTTGTAACTAACTTCTATAACAGTAACCGGTTCCAGGTTCGGGTCTCTCAAAATGCGATGGCATCTTGGGAGACCCTGTGAAAGTGTGCCTAGTCTGTGCACTGCTGTACCCTACGCTAATACTCAACTAGTGAAAGGTAGCGTTCAAAACATTCACCAATGCAAAAACCAGGATTGTCAGGACAGGAGGGACAATAATAGCGGGTGTCACGCCTATATCCGCGCTTGCTGCAGACACAACATCTTTTTTGGGGGGGTTCGTTGGGTAGGGGTACTCGGGAGGACATAAAGAAAATGCCTCTAATGCAGCCGACTGCATTTGGTTGGGGATGTGAATGGGGGAAGTACGGGCGCTGCAGAAGTGGTGGGTTCCCAATTAGGATTGGCGAATGCAGCAGGAAGGGCACTATGGGCATGACAGGCCTGTGTTTGTCTTCTTGGTGGCAGCGGGACACTACTTGTGCTTGCCACCTCACCAGCTTGAACTGCACTTATGGGACTCGCCACGTCACCAAGTGTTACTGCAGTGCTGGTTTGACTACGACCGGGATGTACTAGGCCGCTGGCGCTTGCCAGTTCCCCCAAACGCTACCAAAAAAACTGTTAGCGATCGCAGGGATCAGGCCTGACTCTGCGAACGCTGCAGTTATGCGTTTAGTGTTTTGTAAGTGACAGTGATCGATCGATACTGCACTTGGGTGGGCTGGGCTGGGCCGGACGGAGGGGCAAAACGCAGGTGCTAGCAGGTATCTGGGCTGATCCCGCTAACACTGCGTTTTTGGGAACCCTAAACTGCTGGGGACGCTAGTATAGATCTGATCGGATCAGATATTGATCCGTTCAGATACTATACTACTAAGGGAGGCGTACGGTGCGTGCGTGGGTGTTAGCGGTACTGGCGCTAATCTGACGCTGCCTGGGGCTGGTGCTTGCCAGTTCACCAAAACGCTACCAAAAAAACTGTTAGCGATCGCAGGGATCAGGCCTGACTCTGCGAACGCTGCAGTTATGCGTTTAGTGTTTTGTAAGTGACAGTGATCGATCGATACTGCACTTGGGTGGGCTGGGCTGGGCTGGGCGGAGGGGCAAAACGCAGGTGCTAGCAGGTATCTGGGCTGATCCCGCTAACACTGCGTTTTTGGGAACCCTAAACTGCTGGGGACGCTAGTATAGATCTGATCGGATCAGATATTGATGCGTTCAGATACTATACCACTAAGGGAGGCGTATGCTGCGTGCGTGGGTGGTAGCGGTACTGGCGCTAATCTGACGCTGCCTGGGGCGACGCATATCACCGCCGGGCGATCAGGGGGCTAAACCTTTATTCGGTAATAAATGGCTGGTGCTCTGACACTATAAAAAATAAACGAACTAACCAGCGTCACCCGCAACGGTTATACGGTGATCAGTGGTGAAAGGGTTAACTAGGGGGCAATCAAGGGGTTAAAACATTTATTAGGTAGTATATGGGGGTCCTTGTCGCTATAAAATGCTGATGGCGAACCTAAATATTTACTTCCCTAACTAGCGTCACCAGTGACACTAATACAGCGATCAGAAAAATGATCGCTTAGCGACACTGGTGACAGGGGGTGATCAAGGGGTTAAAACTTTATTAGGGGGGTTAGGGGGGTATCCTAGACCTAAAGGGGGCTAACCCTAACTGACCTAACACTGTAACTGTCACAAACTGACACCAATACAGTAATCAGAAAAAAAAAAAAAAACCTGCTTGGTGTCAGTTTGTGACAGGGGGGGGGGCGATCGGGGGGGGGGGGGGAATCGGGGTGTTTTGTGTGCCTGGCATGTTCTACTATGTGTGTGTGTTGTGCACTCACATTACAGTCTTCTCTCCTCGGCGCCGGAACGGAAAATACCGAGCCGAGGAGAGATGACATCATTTCCTCTGCCTCTGTGTACAATACAGAGGCAGGGAAATGATCCCATTGGCTGGGAGCGATCGCGAGGGGGGGGCCACGAATGGATGGCCTCCCCCTCACCACCGATCGCCGGGGAGGATTTGCCCACCGCCGCAGGCACCGGGGGGGGGGTCCGATCGGACCCCCCACCCGCGGGCAGGCAAGGACGTACCTGTAAGTCCTTTTGCCTGCCCGTGCCGCTCTGAGGACGTACATCGTCGTGCGGCGGTCGGCAACTGGTTAAGGACCAGCCTCGTTTTGGATTTTAGGTGTTTACATGTTTAAAACAGTTTTTTTTGCTTGAAAATTAGTTAGAACCCCCAAACATTATATATTGTTTTTTTTCTAACTTCCTAGAGAATAAAATGGCAGTGAATGCAATACTTTTTTTGCACCGTATTTGTGCAGCGGTCTTATAAGCGCAATTTTTTTGGAAAAAATTCACTTTTTTGAATAAAAAAAATAAGACAACAGTAAAGTTAGCCCAATTTTTTTTTATATTGTGAAATATAATGTTACACCAAGTAAATTGATACCCAACATGTCACGCTTCAAAATTGCGCCCGCTCTTGGAATGGCGTCAAACTTTTACCCTCAAAAATCTCCATAGGCGACGTTTAAAAAATTCTACAGGTTGCATGTTTTGTGTTACAGAGGAGGTCTAGGGCTAGAATTATTGCTCTCGCTCTACAGGTTACAGCGATACCTCACATGTGTGATTTGACCACCGTTTTCATATGCGGGTGGGACTCATGTATGCGTTTGCTTCTGCGCGGGAGCTCGTCGGGACGGGAGGTTTTTTGTTTTTTTTAATGTTATTTTTATTATTTATTTTACATGATTTTATTTATTTTTACACAGTTTAAAAACAAAAATTGTGTCACTTTTATTCCTATTACAAGGAATGTAAACATCCCTTGTAATAGAAAAAAGCATGACAGGACCTCTTAAATATGAGATCTGGGGTCAAAAAGACCTCAGATCTCATATTTACACTAAAATGCAATAAAAAAAAAAGAAAAAAAAAGTTATTTAAAAGAATGACATTGAAAAAAATGTGCCTTTAAGACGTATGGGCGGAAGTGACGTTTTGACGTCGCTTCCGCCCAGCAGTGTCATGGAGACGAGTGGGCACCATCTTAGCCTCACTTGTCTCCAGGCACAGCACGGAGAAGGACGCGATCGCCTCCGCTGCTACCGACGGCTCCAGTAAGCGGCGGAGGGCACTAGATCATGGTGGGAGGGGGGGCCCCTCTCCCGCCACCGATAAAAGTGATCTCGCGGCAAATCCGCCGCAGAGACCACTTTTATCTTAAAGCCAACCGCCACACGAAAATGAGGATACCGGGGTTATGGCAGCTAGCTGCTGCCATAACAACGATATCCGCCGCCAAAGTTTGGACGTACATCGGCGTGCGGCGGTCGGCAAGTGGTTAATGTTCTCTTCTGTGATAAACAGATTTTTCAGGGCTTAAAGAATAACTCCACTTTTGTTGAGAAAAAAGCATTCCCCTCTGGGTGATCAATGTACATTGCAGGGATATGTCAGGAACCATAAACCAGACAGAGACAGAAAGTGCAGTTAAAATCACACCTTTAATGAAATGGCAAAAATTACACAGTTCAGGAGCGTAGTCAAAAACAGAAGCCAGGGTTTGGATGCCAGAGTGGGTAATCAGACAAACCGGGTCAGGAAACCAGAAGTCAGCGTAGTGAGGAGCCAAAAATCAGGCACAGGAATCCAATGGAATTCAGCCAAGCCAAGTCATACACAGGAAAACAGGAAGGAATGCACCTAGAGATCATAGCCCACGCAAGGGCAAGGAGGAAATGAGCTAAGCTGTTTAATTAGCAAAAAAGGGCTGGCTATAGGCTGCAGTATTGAGGCAGGTTAATGGTAACCAGGTGAGTCACTGTGGTAACAATGAGTGGCTGGTAATTAACCGCTGAGCAGCTTCTGAGCACTGAAAGAGAAGAGCTGCTCATTAGGTAGCAGGAGCCAGTCCTGACAGGATATTAACAAACTTTGTTGCAGAGTCAAACCTTTTTTATTATGAAGAAATAGCTTATTTGTTTGTCTGTGTCCATGTGTAAAGTGAATATGAATGGCAGTGACTTTATCATTATTGATCAGCTGCTGCACTTGCAGCGCTCTAATGAGGAAAGTGGTAGGCTCTGAATCCCTTTAGACGTGATTTACCTTTGGGAGTATATCACCAAAAATGCAATTTTTGTTGCAGGGGATGCCCAAAATCAGATGTGTATCTTCATACAGACTTCTAGGAAAATCAGTAAGCCAATCGCACAAGCAGGAAATTACATTTCCTGGGGGACGTTCTGTACACCATCTCTGTACAGAACACCTCAAGGTTGCCATATTGCATTGAATTTTACAAAACATTATAGTGCTGCAAATTGAAAAGGAAAGGTCATTTTAAATAACATTATATTACAATATGGCTTGTCTCGCGATTGTACTATTGCTATTGCTATTTTTTTTTTTATTCGAAATATTTTATCCATGAACGTAGAGTTACCCTTTACAATACCTATTGAAATTGAGGGCACCTCACAAGGTTGCTGCCAGATTACCTTCTTAAGCTTGGGCTTTGTAGCAAGTGGATGCTTCCTGCATTACCAATCACATTCAATCATCAGGATTTCTGTATGTGAAAGGCAGGTGTAGACCTTAAACTGATGTGATGAGGAACATTACTTTTACATCACAAGCCAGGATTTCTCAGATAAACAGATGAACAACAAAAGGGAGTAAGGTGGACAGGTGAATCATGGCTATTCATGGATGAAAAACTGAAGCACCAAGAAGATTGTGCGGTGCTGCCTGTATATATCTCAAGAATTCATTTTATTATTTCAGTGGAATATATCCTTAAGTTTTCCTCCTTAATAGAGCCAATTTTTGTTGTGTAAGTTTTATCTATATGTGATTTACAGTATAATTTGGAGTATCTGGGCTATGCACGCATGACACTGCATTGAAGCACTTACTTTATGCTGTAATTAATTTGGCTTTCTATTACAGTATATGAAGTCATCTGTAACCTTGTGGTCATACCAAAAGAATTATAATTCCACTGACATACACTTAAATTGCACTACTCATATACTAGAATGCTGTCACATGTATACTTTAGGCTGGCCAGCAGGTGTCATTATTACTTGACCCTATAGAGAGACTACTGGTTGCAGAAAATTGGTAATAATGAATACGGATAGTAAGAGTCAATTCCTTCAGCAGTACTAAAGGCTTTTTAATCAGCAGTACTTTGCTCTTGACCAGTTTAGCACCAAGCAATAATTGCAATGATTCATTATTTCTCAAAATGTTCATAAACACATTTTAAAGCGATTTTTAGGCACACTGCTTCCCCAAACTTTTGATCCACTTTTGAGAACATACACAGAGAACCTCATTGTAAGTCCTCACACCCCCCTAATCAGGACTTCACTGAGAAGCCAGTTACAGTTTAAGCAACAATATACTTCCTAAGGTCTGTCCTCTTCTAAAGCTTTGCTCATTGCATTAATAAAGGCAAAATGCGCAACAAAGTTTACTAAAATCATTGCAATGTATATACAGTAGATCACTCAGTGGAAATTCTATTTTTCTCAACAAAAGTTACCCTGTTGCAGTTCAGTTTATTCAGTATTGTGATTATGGCCCAATCCCCCCCTGTGTGGTTTTTGTGTGTTTTAGATGCGATTAATTAAAATAAGTCCTTGATGCTGAATCTTTTATGCATTTCACCAAAACGCATTTTTTTGCACCTAACACACATGTAAAACATCCCTAAAATGCAAAACACACCAAAAACGCACTGCACAGATGTAAACTGCTGCTTTATCAAGGAACCTCTGCACAGGCAAGGGGTCTGCATAACATTAGAGAAATTTGTGGATTCCGCCCGGCAGGAAGTGACGTGGTGACGTGGTATATTTCCCAGCAGCCTCTACGCGTTTCGCAAGTGCGTTTGCTTCCTGATGATGCAAAACGCTTTGCCGTTTGTTTTTACATTTTAGAATAAACAGTGTAAACATATTGTGCAATGATCACTGTTTGTTTCTTGTGAGGATGGATACCTATCATATCCATTGTCCAATAAGAACAGCATAGGATTATATCCTGGTGGAGTGGTTATCCCCCTAATGAACCAAAGGCACGGTTTTTTCTTGTATCTGGTGAGTGGTCAATCCTGAGCTCCAGTTCACACTGAGGCAGCGCGACTTGGACACGACAGGGGCGGCGACTTGCAAAACGATTTCTATATAGAAATCTATGCAAGTCGCCTCAAGTCGCCCCCAAAGTAGTACAGGAACCTTTTCTAAGTCGGAGCGACTTGCGTCGCTCCGATTAGAACGGTTCCATTGTACAGAACGGGAGGTGACTTGTCAGGCGGCTAGGTTGCCTGACAAATCGCCCCTGTGTGAACCGGCACTTACGGTGGTGGGGTTGTCACTAAAGTGGTGGAAAAGGCACAGGATATCACGGATGTGGGAACGGAATTGATCTATCTGTTGTGACAAGATTTCACAGGGATATGTTTGTTGTGACAAGATTTCACAAGGATACAAATAATTAGCTGGCATCTGTTAAAGCAGCACTGGACATTTTTATTGATTCACTGATTCTGTGCATATATATTTTTTTTTGGAGATACAAGTGGTGTTATTTTGGGCACAATTATTTCTTCATTATTTCTCCTTTTTTTGGATAAGTAAAGTACATAGGCAAGTGTATTGCACAAAATATATATATATTTTTTGTTTAAAATGTTTATTGATCGGTATAAGTAAAAGGGATGTATTCACCTATATATGATAGGGGTCAGCGCAGTCAACAATTTTCCTCTTTTTTTCTGTTTTTTGTTTTTTCACATACGGGTGAAACGCATATTTGACCGCAGAAGACGCACTGTTTATAGTAAAATAAATTATAGAGTTTTTTTGCGCCGGTGACCCACACATTTAATTTAAACTTGTAGATTGCCTAATTCTTTTACAGACAAATTTAGGAGACGTTATTCAGAAAATGATATAAAACATTAAATCATTGGTTATATATTGCTGGGTTCTTGTAAATTAAAAATCTACTTACACCTCTCCTTATCTTAATAAATATGTGAACAGCAAAAATACAACTAATTTCAGCCTTAATATTAAAATAAAAGCACGTACCTAGCAGTTGATCTCATTTACTGTGGTAGCATGGGCCTTCCTTAGAAGGTGATTACATTATTAGTGTAAATTAGCTTGTTCATGGATCAGAGAATAATGATCATGAAGCGGGGAGCTGCAAGCAGTATGCCTAATTTGAAAGATACAACTGAATGAGTGCAGCGTTTGGCATATAAGTAATAAGGAAAATGAATACGAGAAGGTTTCCCCATAGAATGATGGCTTGAATTGTAGTGTATGGACAAATGACATTGCAGTCAACATTTTGTCATAGCTTAGCAACCAAAGCCGTGCTAAATGCAATTGATTTGCAACACATTTAAAAGCTTTCTAAGCTGACATTTTACATCTTAGATTTTAAATATTTCAGACAATAACTCTATGTAATTCAGTTTAAAGCATGGCAGTAAGGATATTGCATGACCCTTTTAAAGACAAAAGCTGGCTTACACAATACAGCAGGTGATACACTAATAAAATGAACCATAGATATACAGTATATAACACTAAAGGAAAAGGAAAGGGTGGTGTTGCTTGTGTAATGCTTCAGCCTGCACTCAAAATATTAATCAGTAATTAAAGTGTATGTTAGTAACCTTGAATGTATTGGCTTGCTGGCCTGATTAAGTGTTGGCAGCATTATATAGAGCAGGTGACTTACTTTCTTTAAGATGTTACGTCACATTTTTGTCTTATCCATTTTATTTCCTTTCTTAATTATATATATATATATATATTTTTTTTTTTCTTAAATATCTTTAAATATATATTTTTTTATACATATATTTTCCTATTTTTATATTTTTTCTAATCTCTTAAATTCACATAGTTTAATTTTATAGTCATTTTATCATTATAATATTTTTTTCTTAATTTTAAATGTTAAATATCACATTTTTTCACTATTGTGTATTATGTGTAGGAGTTTTTTTTTTATTATTTTATCTACAAGGCGCCATTTAGAATATTTCTGAAGCGTAATCTAAATATCTGTTGTGTCTGTATTGTTGCAATAGTGTGTTTGATGCGCGCATAGGCATTAAAATTTCCTTAGAGACATAAACATGACACCGGGAGGGGTCACCCAACCCGGATGTCGGATAAATTCAGGAGGGAAGGAAATAAAATGGATAAGACAAAAATGATCATCACATCCCTCTATTATTAATGTCTATGGACTCCGGTCTCCAAATACCCACACCAAAATGGCCGCCGCTAACACCAGTGCGCAACCGCACCAAACACACGATATGCTATATAAACACATGAGGTGCAGTAAGATGGACGCCCCAGTAGATGTCTTATGATGAAATGCGTAGGGCGGGACTTACGTGCGTCTTGCGTCACCTCAGGTTAGACGAATACAGATCGTTTAGGACGGAACTCTCTCTCCTTTTTATGCTAAATACCTACTGTGTAAATGTGAGTACGTTACTGTATTACTTTTAATAAAGCTCTTGTATATACGGTTTCACACTATGGGCATTCCTCCTCTCTTTTATGCCAACTGAGAAACAACATTATATAGCAAAGACCGGGAACACCCAGAATTGCTGCACAGGGGCACACACTGTGACCGCTCGTACCCCTGCAGGGGGAAGGGGATCCGGTGAGGGCAAACATAATCAGAGCATGCCATTGAAGCACAATCACTGAACCAGCACCTAGAGAAGGAACTTCCCTTGCATCTTTGTTTTTAAAATTTCTCGGAACAATCCAAAAGACTTTTTAACAAATATAAAGAGACTTTCTTTCTCCAACATACTGGTTGCCACTTAAGTCACTTTATTTATTTTTTAGCACCAGTCACTTAATATTTTAGCACCAGTCACTTTGATATTATCACTTAACAAGCACTTATATCACTTTTATCATTTACACATTATTTGTACTTAAGTTTATGGTTTTAAACAGTAACACGGAATTGTGGACCAAATGACATACACCTTTGATACAAACACCAAAACTTGTATAAAGCACTATTAGCACTTTGTGGATCATATATGTCACGCATATGAAAATATAGTTTTCAGGTATAGTAAGTAATATTGAATAGCATGTGTTGAATCAACATTTCACTGAAAATAAGATTTCACATAACACCCACAAATTTGGTTACAACACACCTATCACCACTTGGGTTATTTTGTATATTGTTTATACATCTGTTTTGGATATTAGATTATTTCACAATTTTTTGATATTTACATATTCATAAAGGAACCAGGTATAGCATTACAGCGGTATTTTACCACAAAAAAATCTCCCACCATGTATATAAAAACATTTTAGAATGTATTAAAACATGGACAGTGTCAGTAGGACTGAGAACAATGTCAATAGGGCAGTGAATAATGTCAGTAGGGCAGTGAACAATGTCAGTAGGGCAGTGGACGGTGTCAGTAGAGCAGTGGATGGTGTCAGTAGAGCAGTGAATGGTGTCAGTAGAGCAGTGGACAGTGTTAGTAGGGCAGTGAACAATGTCACTAGGGCAGTGGACGGTGTCAGTAGAGCAGTGGATGGTGTCAGTAGAGCAGTGAATGATGTCAGTAGGGCAGTGGACAGTGTCAGTAGAGCAGTGGATGGTGTCAGTAGGGCAGTGGACAGTGTTAGTTGGGCAGTGAACAATGTCAGTAGGGCAGTGGATGGTGTCAGTAGAGCAGTGGATGGTATCAGTAGGGCAGTAAAGGTTGTCAGTAGAGCAGTGGATGGTGTCAGTAGAGAAATGGACGTGTCAGTCAGTGGAGCAGTAGACGTGTCACGGGGGGCCCAGGCAGCAGGGGCAATCGGCACCACATGGGGCAATAAGGGTGTGCGCATACCTATGTCTATGTGCCTATTGATTTTGTCAGTATGACATGCAATTGGCGGTTATGTGTATCTATTTACTATTTTTGTTTTTGATCAACATTTTTGTGGTGCTTAGTAGCATCTGGAGGATATTGAACTATTTTTATATATATGGGATTCATATCATCTATGCTTGGTACACTACCATCTGAGTCCTTGGGAGATCTTCTTTTACAATTTTTGAGATATTTGACTTGTTTGCATGATGTGGCCTGGATTTTATTATTTACAATCCTTATTTTATATATTAGTCTAGTGTGGATGTATAGTTTCCTGTCATGCCTATTCCACCAGTGATTTTCTAGGGGAACAGTCTGGTCCCGGTGCCCCGGGCCAACACCTGGCCTTTGTTTATGTACAGTGGATATAAAAAGTCTACACACTCCTGTTAAAATGTCAGGTTTCTGTGATGTAAAAAAAAATGAGAGAAAGATAAATCATTTCAGAACTTTTTTCACCTTTAATGTGACCTTTAAACTGTACAACTCAGTTGAAAAACAAACTGAATTCTTTTAGGTGGAGGGAAGTAAAAATAAATAAATAAAAAATAAAATAATGTTGTTGCATAAGTGTGCACACCCTCTTATAACTGGGGATGTAGCTGAGTTCAAAGTTAAGCAATCACATTCAAAATCATGTTAAATAGGAGTCAGTACACACCTGCCATCATTTACAGTGCCTCAGATTAACCTCAAATAAAGTTCATCTGTTCTAGTAGGTCTTTCCTGAAATTTTCTAAGAAGCATCTTACAGAAAAAGCCATGGTCCGCAGAGAGCTTCCAAAGCATCAAAGGGATCTCATTGTTAAAAGGTATCAGCCAGGAGAAAGGTACAAAAGAATTTCCAAGTCATTAGATATACCATGGAACACAGTGAAGACAGTCATCAAGTGCAGAAAATATGGCACAACAGTGACATTACCAAGAACTGGACGTCCTCCCCAAAATTGATGAAAAGACAAGAAGAAAACTGGTCTGCGAGGCTACCAAGTGGCCTTCAGCAACATTAAAGGAGTTGCAGGAATATATGGCAAGTACTGGCTGTGTGGTACATTTGATAACAATCTCCCGTTTGTCTGGGCTATGGGGTAGAGTGGCAAGATGGAAACCTTTTCTTGTGAAAAAAAACATCCAAGCCCAGCTAAATTGTTCAAAAACACATCTGAAATCTCCCAAAAGGATGTGGGAAAATGTGTTATGGTCTGATGAAACCAAGGTTGAACTTTTTGGCCATAATTCCAAAAGATATGATTGGCGCAAAAACAACATTGCACATCACCAACAGAACATCATACCCAATGTGAAGCATTGTGGTGGCAGCATCATGCTCTGGGGCTGTTTTTCTTCAGCTGGAGCAGGGGCCTTAGACAAGGTAGAGGGATTTATTAACAGTTCCAAATACCAGACAATATTGGCACAAAACCTTCAGGCTTCTGCTAGAAAGCTGAACATCAAGAGGAACTTCATCTTTCAGCATGACAATGACCCAAAACATACATCCAAATCAACAAAGGAATGGCTTCACCAGAAGGGGATTAAAGTTTTGGAATGGCCCAGCCAGAGCCCAGACCTGAATCCCATTGAAAATCTGTGGGGTGATCTAAAGAGGGCTGTGCACAGGAGATGGCCTTGCAATCTGACAGATTTGGAGTATTTTTGCAAAAAAAGAAGAATGGGCAAATATTTCCAAGTCAATATGTGCCATGTTGATAGACTCATACCCAAAAGACTGAGTGTTGTAATAAAAATCAAAGGGTGCTTCAACAAAGTATTTGTTTAAGGGTGTGCACACTTATGCAACAATATTATTTTATTTTTTTATTATAACTTCCCTCCACCTAAAAGATTTCAGTTTGTTGTTCAATTGAGTTGTACAGTTTATAGGTCACATTGAAGGTGGAAAAGGTTCTGGAATTTTAAAAAATTTATCTTTGTCTCATTTTTTTACATCCCAGAAACCTGACATTTTAACAGGGGTGTGTAGACTTTTTATATCCACTGTATAACCACATGGTAGGGATGAGCTTCGAGTTCGAGTCGAACATTGGCTGTTCGCAAGTTCGCCGAACAGCGAACAATTTGGGGTGTTCGCGGCAAATTCGAATGCCGCAGAACACCCTTTAAAAGTCTATGGGAGAAATCAAAAGTGCTAATTTTAAAGGCTTATATGCAAGTTATTGTCATAAAAAGTGTTTGGGGACCCGGGTCCTGCCCCAGGGGACATGGATCAATGCAAAAAAAAGTTTTAAAAACGGCCGTTTTTTCAGGAGCAGTGATTTTAATAATGCTTAAAGTCAAACAATAAAAGTGTAATATCCCTTTAAATTTCGTAGTTGGGGGGTGTCTTTAGTATGCCTGTAAAGGGGCGCATGTTTCCCGTGTTTAGAACTCTGACAGCAAAATGACATTTCGAAGGAAAAAACCCATTTAAAACTACCCGCGGCTATTGCATTGCCGACAATACACATATAAGTTCATTGATAAAAACGGCATGGGAATTCCCCACAGGGAAACCCCGAACCAAAATTAAAAAAAAAAAATGACGTGGGAGTCCCCCTAAATTCCATACCAGGCCCTTCAGGTCTGGTATGGATATGAAGGGGAACCCCGGCCAAAATTTTTTTTAAAAATGACGTGGGGTTCCCCCTAAATTCCATATGGTATGGATTTTAAGGGGAACCCCGCGCCAAAAAAAAACAAAAAACGGCGTGGGGTCCCCCCAGGAATCCATACCAGACCCTTATCCGAGCACGCAACCTGGCAGGCCGCAGGAAAAGAGGGGGGGACGAGAGTGCGCCCCCCCCTCCTGAACCGTACCAGGCCACATGCCCTCAACATTGGGAGGGTGCTTTGGGGTAGCCCCCCAAAACACTTTGTCCCCATGTTGATGAGGACAAGGGCCTCATCCCCACAACCCTGGCCGGTGGTTGTGGGGGTCTGCGGGCGGGGGGCTTATCGGAATCTGGAAGCTTCCTTTAACAAGGGGACCCCCAGATCCCCACCCCCCCCCCTGTGTGAAATGGTAAGGGGGTACTTACCCCTACCATTTCACAAAAAAACTGTCAAAAATGACAAGAGACAGTTTTTGACAATTCCTTTATTTAAAGCGGAGTTCCACACAAAAATGGAACTTCCGCTTTTCGGAACCCTCCCCCCTCCGGTGTCACATTTGGCACCTTTCAGGGGGGAGGGGGGTGCAGATACCTGTCTAAGACAGGTATTTGCACCCACTTCCGGCATAGACTCCCATGGGAGTCTATGCCTCTTCCCGTCCCCACCACGCTGTCTGCTGGGAACACACAGCTCCCAGGAGAGAGCGGGGACCACTTGGGACGCGCAGCGTGACTCGCGCATGCGCAGTAGGGAACCGGGAAGTGAAGCCGCAGCGCTTCACTTCCTGATTCCCTCACCTAGGATGGCGGCGGCAGCTGCCGAGAACCAAGCGGGTTCTCGGCGTCCCCTGCCGACATCGCTGGACCCTGGGACACGTAAGTGGCCATGTATTAAAAGTCAGCAGCTGCAGTATTTGTAGCTGCTGGCTTTTAATATTTTTTTTTTTTGGCGGTGTGGGTGAACCCCCGCTTTAAATGCTTCTTCTTTCTTCTATCTTCCTTCATCTTCTTCTTCTTCTGGTTCTTCTGGTTCTTCCTCCGGCGTTCTCGTCCAGCATCTCCTCTGCTGCGTCTTCAATCTTCTTCTCCTCGGGCCGCTCCGCACCCATGGCATGGGGGGAGGCTCCCGCTCTTCTCTTCATCTTCATCCTCTTCTCTTCTTCCTTCTTCTCTTCTTCATTTTCTTCTCCGGGCCGCTCCGCATCCATGCTGGCATGGAGGGAGGCTCCTGCTGTGTGACGGCGTCTCCTCGTCTAACGGTTCTTAAATAACGGGGGGCGGGGCCACCCGGTGAACCCGCCCCCTCTGACGCACAGGACATGACATGACTTCCTTGTGGCATTCCCCGTGACGTCACAGGGAAGTCCCGTCAAGTCACCGTGCATCAGAGGGGGGCGGGTTCACCGGGTGGCCCCGCCCCCCGTTATTTAAGAACCGTCAGACGAGGAGACGCCATCACACAGCGGGAGCCTCCCTCCATGCCAGCATGGGTGCGGAGCAGGCTGGAGAAGAAAATGAAGAAGAGAAGAAGAGAAGAAAGAAGAAGAGAAGAGGATGAAGAAGAAGATGAAGAGAAGAGCGGGAGCCTCCCCCCATGCCATGGGTGCGGAGCAGCCCGAGGAGAAGAAGATAGAAGACGCCGTGGAGGAGATGCTGGACGAGAACGCCGGAGGAAGAACCAGAAGAGCCAGAAGAACCAGAAGAAGAAGAAGATGAAGGAAGATAGAAGAAAGAAGAAGCATTTAAATAAAGGAATTGTCAAAAACTGTCTCTTGTCATTTTTAACATTTTTGACAGTTTTTTAGTGAAATGGTAGGGGTAAGTACCCCCTTACCATTTCACACAGGGGGGGGTGGAATCTGGGTGTCCCCTTGTTAAAGGGGGCTTCCAGATTCCGATAAGCCCCCCGCCCGCAGACCCCCACAACCACCGGCCAGGGTTGTGGGAATGAGGCCCTTGTCCTCATCAACATGGGAACAAGGTGTTTTGGGGGGTTACCCCAAAGCACCCTCCCAATGTTGAGGGCATGTGGCCTGGTACGGTTCAGGAGGGGGGGGCCACACTCTTGTCCCCCCCTCTTTTCCTGTGGCCTGCCAGGTTGCGTGCTCGGATAAGGGTCTGGTATGGATTTTTGGGGGACCCCACGCCGTTTTTTTTTTTTTGGCGCGGGGTTCCCCTTAAAATCCATACCAGACCTGAAGGGTCTGGTATGGAATTTAGGGGGAACCCCACGTCATTTTTTTTTTTAAATTTTGGCCGGGGTTCCCCTTCATATCCATAACAGACCTGAAGGGCCTGGTATGGAATTTAGGGGGACTCCCACGTCATTTTTTTTTTCAATTTTGGTTCGGGGTTTCCCTGTGGGGAATTCCCATGCCGTTTTTATCAATGAACTTCTATGTGTATTGTCAGCAATGCAATAGCCGCGGATAGTTTTAAATGGGTTTTTTCCTTTGAAATGTCATTTTGCTGTCAGACTGTTCTAAACACGGGAAACATGCGCCCCTTTACAGGCATACTATAGACACCCCCCAGGTACGAAATTTAAAGGGATATTACACTTTTATTGTTTGACTTTAAGCATTATTAAAATCACTGCTCCTGAAAAAACGGCCGTTTTTAAAACTTTTTTTTGCATTGATCCATGTCCCCTGGGGCAGGACCCAGGTCCCCAAACACTTTTTATGACAATAACTTGCATATAAGCATTTAAAATTAGCACTTTTGATTATTCATATTCGTGTCCCATAGACTTTAACGGTGTTCGCGTGTTCGAGCAAACTTTTTTCCTGTTCGCATGTTCTGGTGCGAACCGAACAGGGGGGTGTTCGGCTCATCCCTACCACATGGTTTCTTTTGTGAATCTCTGTGAGTTTGTTGATTTCCATTGTTATGTGTTGCTCGTGTCTTTGTCTGGGGAAATGAGCCGATGTTTATTTGATATGTATATTATTCTTGCAACATTTTTACTGTTATGCTATGTTATTTTGAAGGCACCCTTCTCCTGAAGAAGCTATACACGAAACATGTTGAGAGAGGCTCTACTCACAATGGATTGATCCTGTATAGTTCACATTTGGATTGTTAGGTCTTGGACCAATATATATGTGCTGATGTTAACACATCGTTGCTGTGTATCGGCTCTAGGAGGGTGTTATATAAAAGCCAATTAGATTGTTTTTATGACGATTTTAATTACTGGTTATGTACACCAATACAATTCTGTAGTTTTATGTAAACTTTAAAGTTTACGTAAACTTTGAAGTCCTGTTGAGAGCAATACACCTATGTTCTTTGCCCTATTTTTTGGGATGTGGTGTTCATATCCATGGGTCACCCTCCACTAAGTTTGTGCTAATCAATTGTTGTGATTTATCTATCCATTTGGCATTTGAAAAACTGCTGGATCAATCTGTCAAAAATAGTTGGACTGACTGATCGTTTAAATCCACTGATATGTATGAACATTAAAAATGACATTTGACAATAAATGTTACCCTGTCCCCTGAGAACAAAGCAGCTAGCCAAGTTCCTAATTTAAAAGTGGATTCATTAATAATGAGATCTGATTGGCTCTGGATGTTATCAGTAAAGGGCCACCTTGTGATATATTGAAAGGAGTCTGCTATTAACTGATAATTGACTAGTCAAGAACCAAACACAGCTGTGTAATTGTTTTCTTTGAAAACAGAGGGTTACAAATTGCTAGCATTGCATATTAATGTATAAAAACAATCTCAAAAATTCTTAGAACAGTAGACAAGAACTATTCCAATCTGTTAGCTCACCTATGCAGACTACAAAATTCTTTGAAGCTGAATTTCAAGCAGATATAAGAGACGCAAATGAATGCAGCTCTGTATTATGGTATTTGTAAAGCTCTGCGTCTACTGTTGGCACTATACAAATCCTATATAATAATATAATATAATAATAATTTAAAACATTATTAAATAAACAAGAGAAAAATTTTTTTCTTAAAAAAAGACAAAAAGAGACAAGGATATTTGAGGTGTATATATATTTTTTCAACCGATCAATTAATTTACAGAGATCAACACTAAGTTTTTGTCTAAAATGCATGAATCTTTTTTTTTAACAATACAATATTAAAATCCTGTATTTCTTATATCCTTTCTTTTCCATAGACTATTGCATTTCCATAAGTCTCTACCCATAATTGCTTTTGCTCTATGTGACTATACATATGCTGATCTTGTTCATACATAAACTTTTCTTTATCATTTGCTGTAACAATACAGGGTAGCTGGCAACTAGACCCATTTTGCAGAAAAAAAATCTGCTTCTTCAAGCAGGAAAGGAAATGTCAATCTTAAGCCCAATACACACAATAGGACTTTGTACAAACTTTCCCTTGGATTTTTGTACAAAGGGCATTGGCCAGAAGTTTGTCTTGCATACAGACGGCAGGACTTTTCCAGCCAACTTTCACCAAATCACGTGGTTTTTCAGCTCTTTACCACCACCCTTTGGTCAACTTCTGTATTGTTGTCTGATATCGTGTCAATCTTGCCACTTTTATTGGCGAGATTGACACCTTGCGAGTCGGGTTCACACTGGTGCGGGGATCCTACTTGGATCCCTGCCAATGCCAGGCGCTGTGTTTGGTATGAATCTTGAGGGGGAACTTTAAATAAAAAACCGGCATGGGTTCCCCCCCAGGGGCATACCAGGCCCTTAGATCTGGTCTGGTTTTAAAGGGAAACCCCTACGCTGGAAGCGCACAGACAGCATTACAGCCAGAGAGAGCGTTGTGTCAACATCGCTGGAAGAGGAGAGGGATGAAGATGTCTGAAAAGACCGGGCTACCCTGCTAGCAAAAGAGCGGCAAAAGAGCACAAGATAGCGGAGGAGCCCAGCAGAAGGAAGAAGGCACCGGAGAAGAACCAGAGAGTGCGGAGACGACACCGGAGAGAGGGAGAAGAGGCCTGAGAGACCCCCGAAGTCAGCAGAAGACCCTCGAAGTTGGCAGAAGACCCCGAAGTCGGCAGAAGACCCCCGGAGCTGCCTAATAAATTACTTTTAAAAAGTGTGTAGTGTGTTTTTTTCTTTATTCACACTTTTTTCCCTAGGTGAATCAGTAGGGGTACCATGTACCCCATACTCATTCACATTGGGTGGGGGGCCGGGATCTGGGGGCACCCTTATTAAAGGGGGCTCCCAGATTCCGATAAGCACCCCACCCGCAGACCCCGACAACCAATGGCCAGGGTTGCCGGGAAGAGGCCCTTGTCCTCATCAACATGGGGACAAGGTGCTTTGGGGTGGGGGGGCCGCAGGGCGCCCCCTCCCCCAAAGCACCCACCCCCCATGCTGAGGGCATGCGGCCTGGTACGGCTCAGGAGGGGCGGTGCTCGCTCGTCCCCACCCCCTTTCCTGACCGGCCGGGCTGCGTGCTCAGATAAGGGTCTGGTATGGATTTTGGGGGGACCCCCACGCAGTTTTTTTGGTGTCCAGACCAGACCTAAGGGCCTGGTATGCCCCAGAGGGGAATTCCCTCTCACGCTCGCCGCAATAGGAAAATGTGTTTTTCCTATTGCAGCCAGCGCAAGATGTACAGTACCCTGTCGCCGAGAACCAGCGCAATGGGTTCGCGCTGGAAACATTCTCGCGGCCGCGTACTGTAGTTTGTACAAAAGTCTGATACTTTTGTGTACACACGATTGGACTTTGCTCCATCGGACTTTTGTTGCCGGAAAGTTTGTCCGTTCGCACAGCCAACAAAAGTCCGATGGAAACAGAAAAAGCTTGTCCGATGGAGCATACACACGGTCGGATGTTGCTTCAAAACAGCTAATTTGCATGTTTGTTGTCAAAAAGTCTGATCGTGTGTACGGGCCTTAAGATATATACAAATTAAAACAAGAATAAATCATAGTTTATTACTGAATACCTAAATTTGGTGGTGTATCGGCTTATTTAAATCGCTGAGCTCAAACTGAGTGCGGGAAAAGCTGCACAAGGAGCCAGTCAGTTGTGCTGCAGTGCTAGCATGGGATATGCTGGTAGCAGGAGAGAGCAGAGTGACAAAGAGATATACTCATTAGTGTCCTGCTTCTCCTTTCACTGTCTAGTCAAAGACTGGGGAAGGGACACACCCTATGTGTGTATTACTTAACTGCAGCAATGAAAATTAAGGTCTTTTGCTCTGCGGGGGAGGGCTGTGCAGTGTAGACAATCCATGTACTTCTCAGAACTAGATAGATAGGAAAACAAATCTCTTGGTGCATAAAACAGCTCCCTTACACGTATTTCCTCTGTGTTAGCGATTGCATATAGTTCAGTCTTTAGTGTAAACTCCTATCGGCGGTCCCTATCAGCATGCCTCTCACATAGCTGTCTCTGTCAACATTTGTGGGCCACAATAAACTATAAGGTTTTACCTCCCCTAAAGCACAAATGTAAACAAGCCTTTACTGTCCTGAGCACCCTATAAGGCTGCTTTTACACTGATGTGCTGAGGTTTACAGTGCACCTGCAGCTTTCCTGCAGGTTAGCTGCGCTAAGCTATAGACTGAGCCATAGACTTCTATTACATCTTGCGGGTGTGGTGAACTTTCTGAGAGCGCACCAAAACTCCTGCATTCAGGAGTTTGGTGCTTTTTCAGAAAGTGCACCAAACTTGCAGGATATAATAGAAGTCAATGGCTCACTGCAGCTAACCCGCAGGACAACTGCACTGCACCCACAAGTCATTGTGTAAGCAGCCTAATAACCATTTTTTTTTAAAGTGCTAATATGCGCATTGCAAAAGTGCAGTGTATGTTATGCACTCTGATGCACTGGGATGGCCGGCTGGTAACCCATTGATCAATATCTGGGCTTGCCGAACCTCCATCCCAAAGCATGGTCATGAACTTCCCTGGTTTGTGGTTGCAGGCCACATCAGAAGGCTCTGCAGGCCACATGTGGCCCACGGGCCATGTGTTGAGCGCCCCTGCCTTTGAGAGAGAGCACCTATGTCTGGGAGTGGGGAATCCCAGGGGCAGCGCAGCACAGCCCATATCACAACACCTGCACTACTGCGAGCTACTGAAACTGGAGCGTCCACTCACTTCCTGCTTCCCACCATTGATCACCTGAGGCTTTCGGGTAGAGACTGCTTGTGCATCAAGAGGTCACAGCAGCACCATGGGGACTAGTGAGAGAGCTAATCATCCCCTAGTGGGCTATTCACCCAATGCTGATACTGCTAGCATGTAAAGAGCTACTGAGCTACTGAGAGCAGTATACCAAATGTACCCAATCCATACTGCACTCTATACCACACTTATTCCAAACCTAGACTGCACCTATAACAACCCTACACTGCAATATACCAAACCTTTCTGCATTTCCTTTGATATACCACTACTAATGGGAATTAAGTATTACCTTCAGTGAATTCTTGTAATATTGTATGTTTGTACGCTCAACCTGATGTGTCAGAGGGACTGAGGTTCTTGAGAAGGTCAAGGCAAAGAACAGAGGACCAATCCTATTAAGTGGTTCCTTTCGGAGTAGCACTACATGCACATTACAGCCAATAGAATGCAAGCGTTCCTTTTCTAATTACTGACGTTTTTAATCTGATGGACTGATGTGAGGTCATGCAAATTTTAAATGAAAAAAAAATGTAATTAAGACCCAACGCCATCTGAAAAACACTGAAAATCACAGTATTTGACACTGCAGTCTCTATGATAAGCCTCAAAACTGAATTTGGTGTATAACAAACTCATTCCCCTGATTCTTGGATACCTACAATAAAAATTAACAAAACAGTCACGCAATCTGACTTTTCTATGAGAAATATACAAATGTGGCTGTCTGTGTATGGTAGGAAAGGTGCGTATGGAATGGTAGTTTTCTATTGTAAGGTACAATGTCTGGTCTCTGCCATCTTTAATTTCCTTTTACCTGTGCCATCTTTAAAGAAGTCCGTAAGAAATGTCAGATTTATAATCAGCAGAAATAGAAGGACAAGTTGCCCTAATCCCTGGTATAAAAATAACAAAATATATTCAAGTATGTAATCTATTGCTCTTAGCCCCCTTCAAATTCCTTTTTTTTTGCAGATATGACCTGACTTCCTGTTAGAGGGTGGCTAAGTTCATTCTCCATGGTCTCACTGTATGTAGGAATGTAGCTACCCACTCTTGCCCTCTCTCAAAATAGACTAGGGACTATGGGATGTCTAGTGTGCATAGAGCAGTACACATAACTGCAGTTGCTACTCGTTCCAAACAAATGGACGTGAGGGGGGGGAGGAGAGCTTTACAGAGGGTGTTACAAGGAGGTAAGAAAACACAGTAAGAAGAAATGTCATGAAAAATAGATTACAAGGCTATTTAGTTATGGATGTGTATAGACTATTTTGTGAAGAATAAGGGTATCATTCAGTGCCACCTTAAAATAGTAGTAAAGTCTTTTGGAAAAAAGTAAAAAATTTGCCCCCTCCACCCAGGTTTAAGACATGATATATTGGTATGCACCACATTCTAGTGCAGACTTACCCGCAAACGGAGCCCTCCAATGCTGCACTGTCATGGCTCCCTTTGGTCCCTGATGCTTTCATCTTCACCCTTCATCTTCCTTCTGGGTTCTGCATCTTGGGCCTTTGGCCTTTTGAATGCCCAGGCCGCAGTGATGTCACTCTCATGCATGCCCAACATTGTTGCAGCACACAGATTGGGCCGTATATGTGGTCTGAGCTGCCATTACTCAAATCATGACATTTATGGCCGAAGAATCTTGCCTGTCATGTGTTTTTTTTTTTTGTTTTATATTTTGAGTTTACTACCACGTTCACCAAGTTCAATTCTGGAGTTTAAACATGCAGAACAAGGACATAAGGACTAGCGATTGTTGCATACAACATACTCTCACCAAAGGCATTTAGAGGAATTACCTATTAAATATGTAATCACTTACTGTATCATTAGATGCAATTATGCATTTTATACATACCATAATGAGCTATAATTATTGAGTCCTTAGACCATGAAAAAAGGTTAACACTGTTAACACAAGTACTTCAATGTATTGCATATGCCCGCTCATGACTAATATTTTAATGAAATACTCCCCAACTTCTTATATCCTTCACTGATTCTCAAGGTGAGACCTATTTCTGCAGCTCCCAGTTCCTAGCCCCTGCTATAGCCAAAAGTCAAAATTAGTAAACCAAAGCATGTTGAATGGATACACTATAAGCCATTGGGTGACCCTTACCTTTAAGGCTGGATTCACACTATTGCAAATTGGATGTGGGTTTCTCCACATTCAATTCACATATCAGGAGATTGTGACCGGCTCTCTATGGAGAATTCCATAGGATTAAAACCCAGTTAAACTTTACAATTTATATATAGAAATTAGCTGACAACAAGCATCCCATGACGTCCAGAGTGTCTTGAATATCACCATTCTGCTTGATTCTGCTTTAATGTTTGCAAATCTAGACCTACTGCATCTCTGGTGCCTTTGTATAAAAATGATTAAATCTTCTCTGGTTTTAGTAATTCCTGCTCCAATTTCCAAAATCAGGTTAATAATAACACCATATTTTGGGAGCTGACAAAGTTCAGTTGCTTTTTGCTAAGCTATTTTAAGCAATGGCATTTCCCTTCCAATGTATATGCAAAATGATGGCATATCAGGAGATTAGTAAAATGTTCTGCTTGCTCCAGTTTTTGGGATTAACTAGGTTAAGGAACACTAAGCCTATGTGAGGGGATGGGGAGTTTAAATAAAGGGTTACAGTAAAAATTAAAGTGTTACTAAACCCAGGACCCTGCATTCACTATATCTGGTCTCCCACAGTACACAGAACATGGAAATGCAATTATTTTAGCAAATATAAATTGCTAAATACCTTTTCTCATCAGCAGTATATAGCAGTCTTTTAACTTCTATCAGTGTCTATCCAAGCACTAGTTAAGGCTTGTAGGTGGAGTTTTCATTCTCCTCTTTCTGTCCTATGAGGCTGCAGAACCCCTGACCCTCTGTCTGGACAGTGCTGATTGGCCCTATGCTGATCACATGCACCCTCCCAAGAAAAAAAACTCTCTAGCAATACACTCCAAATTGAGCATGTGCAGAGTACCCCCAAGGCTCGGTTTTATCAGGAAATGGATTGGGGACTTTTGCAGAAGGGGAGGATCAGAGAAGACAGGATCTAACAGCCTTTTTAAACAATGTGCAGGATTACCCCTTAGGTTCCACAGTGAGTGTAACAAGCATGCTTTACTACATATACAGACTGATTTACTGTTGTGCGTTTAGTAACACTTTAAGGTTAATGGTAACCATTTGTTTGTGTTATGATTAGCTTAGGCGCTAGGGGTTAATATTCTGTCTTAGTTTAACATTACGTTTTAGGTTAGTTGTGAAGGGTTCATTTGAGAGGTATGTTAAGTGTTAAGGTTTGGGGGAAAAGGTTAAGGGCTAGGATGATGATAAGCGTACATAGTAGCTTATCATCAGGGTAGGGTGCTTGTTGTGATCAGAGTTGTTTCTTAGGGTTGAAAGCCCTACATCCAGTTGTGCCAGGTTCCCATTGCTGATCATGAAAGTTACAAGATAATATGTGCATCCCACAAAAATTGTTTAATATGTTATTTTAGTTTTTTGTGGTGATCAATAACCCTTGAATATGCATGTGTCTGTAAATGTATGTCTCAGTTCATGTGTACATGCCCCCTCCTTGCTCATTTAAAATGATGGCGGGTTATCTACTCCTCTTCTAACCTCTCTTCCCTGAGAAAGACTAATAACATAGTAACCTGTAATTTAGCCCCCTATAGTTGTTTCATTCCATCACTCAGCTAGTGTGGTGGCATCCTCTAGCAAATGTTATGCATAGCAGGGCAATGCTGGCTGAATTAAGGTTTGAGATAATTGGCTAGAATCCTCTAGTGGGAATCAGCTGCACCTGAGCCTGTGGCTCTGTCAGGCTCCCTAGAAATCAATTGAGTGCGGCATAGAAAACCATTTTCAATATCTTGATGATCTGAAGCCATAAAAAAAGAATGCAGCCATGAAATAAGAATACAAAGGATATGGCAATAAAACAAAAAGGAGAGTGAAGGAATACAGCTGTGTTGTTTAATCAATATTGTGCAGCAGGCCATTAGTCACTGTGAGAATATTTTTTATGGTGATGCATTAAGCTTGTCTGTTAAAACCTTAAATTGAGAAATCTGTCTTACTAACAATCCTAAAATGGAGAAAAAAATCACATGCAGTGTTAACCCACCACTGCTCTGTAATGTGGATGAAGACCAAAAATGTGAAAAAAAAATCTTATTAGGATCGAAAAAAAATTAAAAGTTCAAACAATAGAAATAGAACATAGGAGTCCAAATGCCAGTTCTCTATGGTTCCTGATTAGCAATGTTTCTTAATAAAAATGGCTATCCTGAGTGCACTGATAATTACACAGATTGTGTCTATGGACTTATTCACAAAACCATTTATGATTGTACACTGCCCAGATCAGTGTATTTCTGTGGTGGGTATGGCCAGGTGCTTACATTCAGCTGCAGCCACTCAGCCTGTACAAATCAATGCCAGGTTGGCAAGCTCTTCAGCTATCCTCATGTAATCAAATATAGAGCGATTACCTTTGGTTGAGGACAGATGAGTGACCCTGGACACAAACAGTCTATGTACAAAGTAGCTCATCTGTCCCTAGCCACATGTAATTGCTCATTTTGCAATTGCATGTGAACAGCCGCAAGCAGCAAAAAGGTACTTATTAGGGAAACTGTAAAGCAAGAGGTCTTTGGAAAAGGACGATTTAAACGGAGACTTGTCCCTTAAAGGTGCTCACGGCTAGGCTCTGGTCAAAACCAGATTGAATAAAGGCCAGGATATGAGCAACAAAGCATTCCCTGGGACTCAAAAGTCTTTCTTCGCGCAAGGCGAAGAAGGTCTTCCATGCGCAATGGTAGAACTCGCGGAAGGTATATTTTCTCACTCTGAGCACCGTGGGTATGATCTAATTAAAGCCAGTGACTGATAAGCAAAACTCTGGTTTGGCCACATTGTGAGTATGCAGTCTAGTTTTGTTCTCCAAACTTCAGCAAGGATATGTTTGAACTGGAGAGAGTCCAGGGAAGGGCAACAAAAGTTAATAAGGGGGCTGGAGGACCCCAGTTATGAGGAATGACTACAAACATTAAACTCATTCTCCCTGGAGAAGAGGCACATAAGAGGGGATATGATCACAATACACAAATCCTTGAATGGTGACTCTAGCATTAGGAGGAAACTATTTAACCCAAGATCTCTAAAGAAGACACGTGGTCACACAATGAAGTTGAATGAGAAACCGTTCAATCTTAAACAAGAGATTCTTTAATGTTAGAGTGGTAAGGATGTGGAACTTCCTTCCACAGTTGGTGGTGTCAGCAGGGAGTGTAGATTAATGCAAAAAACATTTAGATGTGTTTCCTACTGAAAACAATTTACTAAGAAGTCTATGGCAAAGTGCAGCTAATCCACAGAAAAGCCACAGGTGCACTGCATTGCACCCACGGTGCGGGTAAACCGCAGCACATCAATGACAAAGCAGCCTTAGGCCCCATTCACACAATCGGGCTGAGCCCGCCTGTCTGTTTTTTAGGTGTACCCAATTGGACCATCCATTCACCTCTATGGAACGGAAGATGTAAATGGACTTGTCTACCTCCAATCCGATCCGCTAAAAAGAAAAACAGAAGGGGATCCATCCCCTTCCATCTGGGCAGATCAGATCAAAGAGCCCATAGAGTAGAGTAGGCTGTGTCTATGTCTGCTCTGCATATGCATAGTTGACACTGACCTGTTATCCACCCGCTTCGCTGATTGTGGCCCACGACCGGTTACCAAGATGCTTAAATGGCCCTCGCTTTACAAAAGGTTGGGCACCCCTGTTGTAGAAAAAAGTGGCATGTAGTTCCATGAACATGTTGCACACTCAGATATGGTGGGTAAAAATATGTCAGCCAGAAGGCGTGTTTTGCAAATGCATCCCTATCCCCATACACAAAGTCCAGATGGCAAAAAAAACACCAATTTTAAATTCTAATAAAATTATCTATAGTGCAGAAGACATTAGTGGCACAGGATTATCACACTGTTGTATAAGTACCCATTCTTGTGCCTAAGCATGCCTAAGCATCCAATTGTTTGCTAATCACTGCAAGGTCCATCTCCTAAGGACACTGGCAAAAAACGGAGGTCTCACGGAGTGGAAGGGGTTATATGAGCGTGCCCCTAGGAGCAGCCCCAGCAAAGTTTTTGCCAGTGTCCAATCACTTCAAGGTAGTGCATATAACCCATGGTCAATGAAAATGAAGTCCTGTGTCCTGTATTGATGGACTAAAATAATGTTCGTTTCTCATCACTTTCTGTGCTGTGATAATGGTCACAAACACTTTTAGCCATCAACATATCAATAAATCAGGCTTTCTGGTTTTTTGAATCAGACAGATGGATATTTATCAGATTTTTCAACAAAAAGCATGTGATAAAATTTTAAACACCCAGCATTTCAACATCCAAACCAAACACTTGTACACAGTAGGTGACAACAAAAGAGAAAAAACAGTGGAGCTGATTATTGAAGAAAGTACAAAAAGCTGTAAGACCCTCTGATGATACATGATTGAGTGTTCAAAATGAACACAGGTTCGCCATTAGGTCTTTCTGTTCCTTTAGTAATCAACTCCAGCAACTGAATACTCTCAAAAATAATGTAATTCCTTAACTACATCTTCCTTTCTAGCTGCTTAATTTGCTTTTTTAGATTTAATATCAAGAAGTCAGAATAAAATAATGTCCCCTAAATCATCCATACATTAAAAAATACATCGTAAACTTATAACGCAATCACTATTTGTACAAGAAACTTTCCAACATTTGACCCACTTTTTTAAAACAGCCCACAGGCAGCAATTCTATTCTTATACTGCATTGTTCTTAATTCTACACAACTTTCCCAGTAGCAGAAAGCTTAATATTACTCTATTCATTTTATACTACATATAGTACTTTCAGTATTTCTTAACACCCTCCTATTTTTCATTTTCAGATTGTATTCTTCTCCCTTTTTAAAGTAACAAAAAAGGCAGAACCTCAAAATGACATAGTAAGTAAATACATGGGGTGCAATATAGTATTATAATGTTCCAGAACACAGAAATTTCAGATTTTACAATTTATACTACAGCTGCAAAATGTAAAAGAGTTTCTTCGTACCTTCCCTAATCCAGGAGTGTCTTTTACTTTGTTGACTGCCCTTAGCAGACATGGCGGTGCAGGTGGAGGACAAGTCTGAAGAATGCCGCAGAAGTTGGTTGAGAAAAGTGGAGGTTCAGACACTAATGAAGGAGTTGTCCTTTGCTTCTTCTTTTTGGAGGACAGATTTAATTTCTGAGCCGCCCTGTAAGAATCCACATTAGACGTTACAAATGAAACTTGAACAGCATCCCTTAAAATATTTATATTTGTAGCCATAATATCAACATGTATAAAGTTAAGTAAGAATTTTCTATCTCAACAGAGTGGCACTGTAGATATGGTACTACAGTGGGGACGAAAAGTATTCAGACCCCCAACCTCTACAACTTTCTCCCATCTCCCGACTACATTTCTGGAGCTCAGCCACAGTGATCTTTGGGTTCTTCTTTACCTATCTCACCAAGGCTCTTCTCCCCCGATAGCTCAGTTTGGTAGGACAGCCAGCTCTAGGAAGGGTTCTGGTCGACTTCCATTTACGGATTATGGAGGCCACTGTGCTCTTAGGAACCTTAAGTGCAGCAGAAATGTTTTTGTAACCTTGGCCAGATCTGTGCCTTGCCACAATTCTGTCTCTGAGCTCTTCAGGCAGTTCCTTTGACCTCATGATTCTCATTTGCTCTGACATGTACTGTGAGCTGTAAGGTCTTCTATAGACAGGTGTGTGGCTTCCTAATCAAGTCCAATCAGTATAATCAAACACAGCTGGACTAAAATGAAGTTGTAGTACCATCTCAAGGATGATCAGAAGAAATGGACAGCACCTGAGTTAAATATATAAGTGTCACAGCAAAGGGTCTGAATACTTAGGACCATGTGATATTTTAGGTTTTCTTTTTTAATAAATCTGCAAAAATGTCAACAATTCTGTGTTTTTATGTCAATATGGGCTGCTGTGTGTACATTAATGAGGAAAAAAAATGAACTTAAATTATTTTAACAAATGCTGCAATATAACAAAGAGTGAAACATTTAAGGGGGTCTGAATACTTTCTGTCCCCACTGTAGGTTAAAATTTGCCATGTCCCAATATTTTGAATAAGAGAATTTTATGATTTTCAGATGATGGACTTTTTCGGCATAACATAGTCTTATAAAAAAATGATATTTATTACAAAATTTAAAATCAAAACAATTACATAGGTTCCTCATATAATTAATTTACAAAAAATGGCCTATGAGCACAAATAACACACCACCTATACAAAGTATAGTCAAAAACCCCAAAGGACCGAACTGATCACACTTAAAAGTTATAGAGCTTGACGATGTAGCGTATGATAAAGTGCTCAATTCTGCTCTACTGAAAGTGGTATTCTCAATGATGGTAAAGATTCACAGTGATTCAGAGGAGCTTAGGAAGGTAGTGCTGCATTGAGAATACCACTTTCTGCCTCAACCTTTTCTTACCTATGACTGAATAATTTGCCATATCTCCAGAAGAAGTGTTTCCTTTACGCGCAATATTTAGAGCAGAATTAAGCACTTTATCACACGCTACCTCGTCAAGCTCTATAACTTTCAAGAGTGATCAGTTCGGTCCTTTGGGGTTTTGACTATATTGATTATTATTATTAATTATATGAGGAACCTATGTAATTGTTTTGATTTTACATTTTGTAATAAATATTTTTTTATAAGACTGTGTTATGCCTAAAAAGTCCATCATCTGAAAATCATAATATCAACATGAACTAAAAATATGGAGTTATGTGGTTGACAAACACCTGTTTCATAACGAGGTTTATATCTGAAATACCATTGAGCAAACCAACCTATTATCTCCTCAATGTGTAATGTCATTGGTTATGTTATTTGTTTCCCTCTAAGTCACATATGTCAAACACAAGGCCCACCGGCCTTGGACTTTTCATGTGGACTTTTCATGTGGCCCTAGTACTCAAGGCTTTTTCTCAGCCAGAACGTGGTGGACCTCCATTCCACCACCTCTGGCTCTCGCCTTCCCCTCTCACCACCATCACTTGTAAACACAGAAGTCTTCTCTTTTTACAAGGATATATTTCCTCTGAAGCCTGGTTGAATTGAAAATCTTTTGGTAGGTTACACAGTTCAAACACATACACATACACACACACGTTTTTGCTGAGAAGTTAGCAGATTGTTTAGCCTCTAACTTCACCTAACCTATCATTAACATATACATTATATTACCAAAAGTATTGGGATGCCTGCCTTTACACGCACATGAATTTTAATGGCATCCCAGTCTTAGTCTGTAGGGTTTAATACTGAGTTGGCCCACCCTTTGCAACTATAACAGCTTCAACTCTTCTGGGAAGGCTGTCCACAAGGTTTAGGAGTGTGTCTATGGGAATGTTTGACCATTCTTCCAGAAGCCCATTTGTGAGGACAGGCACTGATGTGGACAAGAAGGCCTGACTCGCAGTCTCCACTCTAATTCATCCCAAAGGTTTTATATCAGCTTGAGATCAGGACTCTGTACAGGCCAGTCAAGGTACCTAACTCCAAACTTGCTCATCCATGTCTTTATGGACCTTGATAGAACACCTCCGGGATAAATTAGAGCAGAGACAGCAAGCCAGGCCTTCTTATCCACATCAGTGACTGACCTCACAAATGCAATTCTGGAGGAATGGTCAAACATTCCCATAGACACACTTCTAAACCTTGTGGACAGCCTTCCCAGAAGAGTTGAAGCTGTTTTCGCTGCAAAGGGTGGGCCAACTCAAAATTGAACCCTACAGATTAAGAGTGGGGTGCCATTAAATTTCATGTGCGTGTAAAGGCAGGCATCCCAATACTTTTGGTAATATAGTGTATGTTAAATTAATAGGGTAATTTACAAAAAGATAGGAAGTATGGAACAAATATCAATAAAAAAAAACACATCTTAACAAGATTTTGCTACTAAAGAGCTTTCAATACATTGTAGTTGATTATCCTGTGCTTAGAATAAGGTAATGTGCACTGCAGTGTTATTTGAATTCAACTCCATATAAAAGCAAATAAAATAAAATAAGTTGGCTATTTTAATGCAGAACCCATACACATTTGGTGATTTTAAGCAATGATTGACCTGTGGTATAAATATATATGTAATATATCTACGAATCGACCTGTACAGCTCATAACAAGTGCTCCACTGTTGTATGCTAGCCCGCTACGTGTTTTATCCATTTAAAGACCCTGTGAAAGAAATATCACCCATTTAACCTTTGCACATGGAAGCTTACTGTTCAGATTAAATATAAATGGAGCACAGTATTCATACTTATTTAATAAAGCAGTACAAGATGCCAGGATAATGTAGCAACCCATAGAACCAATTAGAAATAATCTTTTTAACAGTTGAATTGTTATTGATTTTGTAGCTGCAACATGTTGCAGTACATTATAAGGATATACAACAGACCAACCAAGGACTAAAAAACAAACAAACCAAAGTTACAAAGTGAAAATAGAATCAGTATCTATACATTTTATGTTTTACCTTCCTAAACTGCAGTTGTTGCTCGCTCCAAACCCCCAACCTCCTTCACAAAGGAGATATTTTTCCTGCAAGCTAATCCAAAGCAAACTTTAGTTTTGGTTGGATTTGCTCAACATTCCAACCCACAACGGCTACAGTAGAGGTACTAATTTCTGCCTAAACTAGCATCTGTAGATCAGGAGTAGATAACATTTAGAATTTAGTGGGACAAAATTGGGAAATAAGTGTGTTTGTATAGCGGTAGGGACACAGTAATTAACCCTTTCATGACTAAGCCTATTTCTGACACTTGTTGCTTGCAAGTTAAAATCTGTATTTTTTGCTAGAAAATGACTTAGAACCCCCAAACATTTTATATATATATACGAACAGCAGTGTATCGCAGAACACAATCAGCGCTGCGCAACAAAGCCGATCACAAACCTAACTGAATAAACAGGCATGTTAGAACGACCATAAAAATAAAAAAAATATAAGAAAACAGCCAAAGTCATAATATCAATAAATGAATATATGGACCGTTGAAAGTAAAAATATGACGTTAACCTTGTCAAAAACCTGGAAATTGTGGGTGGGCGGGGAGGTAATGTAAATGTAGAAGCCTCTCTGTCAAAAATGCTAGTGAGAACACAGAGAAGGCATTTGATAATTAGTAGGCAAAAACCATATATGTTCTCACCATCCCCCCTACCAAAGGGGTGCCTCACAACTCCCCAGGACCCAACTGTTCACAACAGCCAGATTCAGCCAATAATGTAGGAATTCTCCTATATCAAACACATTTAAATAACATAAAGAAAGATATAATCGAAACAATAAAAACACAAGAGTAATCATAATCAAAAAATATCCAAAAATAGAAAATAAAAAATCACAAAGTAAGAAATAGGAATATATATGTAAAAAGAAAAAATTAATGTTAATTTTAATAAAGTTAAAAAATGAGCATAATCACTAGGAGTTGTCGATAAAGGAGTTGACATCGACCTCGATATTGAGACCAAAGGGGGTGTAGCTCTTAAATGTATGCACCCAAGACATCTCTAATCTAGCGATGCTTCTGACTAAACAACTCACCCTCCAGTGGGGTTTGTATTTGTCGATGCCTAGAAAGAATGCATTAGATGGATCTCTGTTATGTGCGGTAAGATAATGTTTTGATACAGAATGTTTGGAGAAGCCCTTGCGTATGTTGTTAATATGTTCATTTAGGCGGACCTGCAGGGGACGCTTAGTCCTGCACACATATTGCAGACCGCACAGATATTGAAGCATATACACAACCCCAACCGTGAAGCAAGTAATGAAAGGCTCGATTGAAAAAGTTTTGGAAGTACAAATAGAGGTAAAGCTAATGGTCCTTCTCGTCCTGCAACGATTAAGTGAACAGACCTGACATCTTCTACATTGGTAATATCCAGTGAGTTCAGAGAAGAAATTAGGTCTATTTGTGGGGGGATTGAGAATGTTAGGCGCTAATCTGTCTTTTAAAGATGGTACACCCCTAAAAACCACCTGAGGTTTATCTGGCAAAAAAGATTTCAACACCCTGTCATTTTTAAGGATATGCCAGTGTCTGGTCATTATATGCTTGACCTTGGAGTGCTGACAGGAAAAATTGGTGATAAAAAGACAGCGATAAGTATCTCCATCCCGACCATCGACCCTTTCACTCAACAAATCTTTACCATCCACATTTTTTACCTGGTCCAATGTGTTGGAAAGAGAGTCGGGGGCATAACCTTTAGCCACAAACCTTTGGGTCAAAACCTGTGTCTGAGCCAGAAAAGTGCTATCCTCAGTGCAATTGCACTTTAATCTTAAAAACTGGCTCTTAGGCACAGATCTGAGCCACGAGGCGTGATGGCAACTATCATTTGGGATAAACGAATTTCTGTCAGTGGGTTTGTAGTACCTAGAGGTGACAAACCCTCTACACCGACAGAGATCGTAAGATTCAAAAAATGGATCTGTTCCAAACTAGCCTCGTAGCTGAAATGAATGCCCTATCATTAGTATTAAGGGAGCACATATAGTTCGAAAGGTCGGAATCGCTACCGTCCCATAGGAGGAGGATATCATCTATATAACAAACCCACAAAGTCACCTCCGGCCCTGGCTGGGCATAGACGACATCCTCCTCCCACTTGGCCATGAATAAATTCGCCAGGCTGGGGGCATACTTAGCCCCCATAGCAACCCCCTTGTCCTGGCGATAATAGTGACCATCAAACCAAAATAAGTTGTGAGTAGCTGCATACTCCAACAACACCATAATGAAATCTATCTGTTCCTGAGGTAAGTTGGAAATTTGATTTAGGAAAAAAGACAGAGCGTCTAAACCCAGCTGCTGATTAGTTACCGTATACAGCGAAGTAACATCTGCCGTCACGAGCCTAGTCCTCACACGCGGCTTGGAGTTGGAGAGGAGGTTGATGACATCCCGAGTGTCTTTAATGTAGGATCGCATTGAACGCACACCAAAGGCTGCAAAAAGAAGTCAATATACTTGCCCACCCGGGATGTGATGGAATCAATCCCACTCACTATGGGACGTCCCGGGGGGCAAATAGACTCTTATGTATCTTTGGCAGTGTTTTGGAATTGTCTAGCATTCTAAAGGAGCTGCCCCAGTTGATCCACAGTTGTAAGTAGTCACCAAGCTCCTTTGAATGTCTGCTGAAATAAATGGGGGCAGTGTGTATAGAGAGACCCTTTTTTTAATCTACCCCACCAGTATAAGGTGCTTAAAATGTTGTGATTCCCCGAGGTCAATGGTCAGGGGTTTCAATGACAAAGGATATTAGGGTTGGGAAGAGGGGACAATAGTTTTGGGGAGCAGGATCCCCAACATTTCAATTCATTTTTACCTTAGTTCTCAGGCTCACATATTGGAACCTCATCCCTTTAGTAACACTATCCTCATTCCATTTCTCTTCAACAGGTTACATATTCAACAGGTTACATATGAATGCCTGTTCCACCAAATTAAAGGAATTTTCTGAATCTAAGTAGATAACTGACCTAGTTGCAATGTCCCATGTATAAGGTTAGTGTATAAGTATAGATATTAACGCTACCTTTTCCAGGTGAAGAGGTTAATAGTGAGGATTTTATATCAGCTTTTAAATCACCGTATAAATGGACCTAATTTTATTCCCGAGTATAGGGACTTACCTTTCAATAGAACAGGTGGATGGCCGCACACTATAGTAAACCATTTCAAAAACCTGTTTTGCAGCAGAATAGGTATAAAAACATCACAGTACCTGAATCCAAAGAAGATAGGTTAACACATTTAATGCTGGAAAGTATTTACCATAAAACAACACAGCTGAGAGCACTACCATTTGAATACGAACACACACCTCATCCGGTTGTACAGCAAGGCTCAATCAGCAATTAACCTCCTTGTGCAAATATGATACTAAAATCATGTAAATACAATTCAACAAAAAGTTAAACCAAATGAAACCAAAAGAGAGAATTTTTTAATTTGTTTGTGTTTTTTCGTTCTCTCTTTTGATTTCATTTAGTTTAATTTTTTTTTGATGAATTGTGTTTTTTTTTTTATTTGCTGCACATCTGGTGGTGTTTGTTTGTATTTAAATTGTATTGCTCTCTGTGTTGTGTTAAGCACTTTTCATCATGAAACGAGTTAACCTATCTCTTTTGGATTCTGGTGCTGTCATGTTTTTATACCTATTCTGCAGCAATAAAAGTTTTTGAAGTGTACTACTATAGTGTGTGGTCATCCACCTTTTCTATTGAAAGTTCCTTTGAGTGCAAACCAGGCAGGCACCTTAATGTAAGGACTCTTAGAAGGGGTATCATGTGAACCAACCTGGAGCAGTGTTTTATTTTTGTTGAACTGTAGGGACTTAACTGATCTATCACACTATACTGTATTTTTGCGCAATAAAACAGTACTTCCATGTATGCTGGGGCAAATTAAAACAATCCTTTTGAGCAAGAGTGTGATAAGTACTGATGAGCCAATTAAATCACAAACCAGTTAAATTGTCTTAACTCATAACATATCCCCTAATAATGAACTAGCTCCCTCAAAATAACTCAACACACAGCCAATAATGTCCAAACCGCTGGCAACAAAAGTGAGTACACCCCTAAGTGAAAATGTCTAAATTGGGACAATTTGTCAATATTTTGTGTGGCCACCAATAATTTGCAACACTGCCTTAACCCTCTTGGGCATGGAGTTCACCAGAGTGTCACAGGTTGTCACTAGAGTCCTCTTCAACTCCTCCATTACGACATAACGGAGCTGGTGGATGTTAGAGACCTTACGCTCCTCCACCTTGCGTTTGAGAATGCCCTACAAATGCTCAATAGGATTTAGGTCTGGGGACATGCTTGGCCAGTCCATCACCTTTACCCTCAGCTACTTTAGCAAGGCAGTGATCGTCTTGGAGGTGTGTTTAGGGTCGTTATCATGTTGGAATACTGCCCTGCAGCCCAGTCTCCAAAGGGAGGGAATCCTGCTCTGCTTTAGTATGTCACAGTGCATGTTGGCATTCATGGTTCCCTCAATTAACTGTAGCTTCCCAGTGCTGGCAGCACTCATGCAGACCCAGACCATGACACTCCCACCACCATGCTTGACTGTAGGCAAGACACACTTGTCTTTGTACTCCTCACCTGGTTGCCGCCACACACGCTTGACACCATCTGAACCAAATAATTTTATCTTGGTCTCATCAGACCACAGGACATGGTTCCAGTAATCCATGTCCTTAGTCTGCTAGTCTTCAGCAAACTGTTTGTGAGCTTTCTTGTGCATCATCTTTAGAATAGGCTTTCTTCTGGGATGACAGCCATGCAGACCAATTTAATGTAGTGTGCGGCATATGGTCTGAGCACTGACAGGCTAACCCCCACCCTTTGAACCTCTGCAGCAATGCTGGCAGCACTCATACGTCTAACCTCTGCATATGATGCTGAGCACGTGTACTCAACTTCTTTGGTCTGCCGTGGTGAGGCCTGTTCTGAGTGGAACCTGTCCTGTTAAACCACTGTATGGTCTTGGCCACCATGCTGCAGCTTAGTTTCAGGGTCTTGGCAATATTCTTATAGCCTAGGTCATCTTTATGTAGAGCAACAATTCTTTTTTTCAGATCCTCAGAGAGTTCTTTGCCATGAGGTGCCATGTTGAACTTCCAGTGACCAGTATGAGTGAGAGCGATAACACCAAATTTAACACACCTGCTCCCCATTCACACATGAAACCTTGTAACACTAACGAATCACATGACACCGGGGAGGGAAAATGGCTAATTGGAAAAAAAAAGACCCCTAAGTTAGGGAACTTATATACCCCCCAGTATAATGGGACTTTATAGGTGAACCATACATGGATTAGATAAAAAATGTTTTATTTATTTGAAAGATCATAAAAACAAGATACATTTAGTAATAAATCTTAACAGGAGTATTTATACAATAAAATTTGCTATCCTGTAATAATTTTTGTATACTTCCATTCATAATACAATATTTTCTCTAGAAGCCTTGTCACATGAAAAGATATACCATATTTATTGGCGTATAACACGCACCTTTTTCGCCTGAAAACAGAGGATAAACAGTGCCTGTGTGTTGTAAGCTGATAATATGTTTTACCAACAGTGGGCAGGGACCGGCAGTCCGCCCCGGGAGCCAGCCATTGGGGGGGTGGCAGGACGGCTGCCTCACCTGTCCTGACCCTGGGACAGCGCTGCCTGCATAGTCTAAAGTTGAGAAAAAAAATCACTTGCCAGCTCCTTCTGATACACTGCTCCTCCTGTGTCAGTGTCATTGTAAAACGAAGCTAAATATCTCAATAGCTCAAGTTTTTCTGGCTGCTCTCCTCCTCCGGCTCCTTCTCCTCCTCTGAGTGTAGCTTTAGATTGGAGGAGGCCACATGACCATCTATGTAACGTCAGAGGAGAGCAGTCATGTGACCAGATCAGTGAAAAAAAAACTGAGCTAATGAGGTATATAAAGGCTTTGTTTTACAATGAGTGACACAGGAGGAGCAGTGTAGAAGGGACCAGCAGTGATTTTTTTCTTAACTGTAGAAAATGCTGGCAGTGCTGTCCCAGGAGACTGGGGGTCTCCTGGGAGTGCAGGGGGGGCTGTGTACTGGATGGGGGCTGTTTACTGGATGGGGGCTGTGTACTGGATGGGGGGGCTGTGTACTGGGGAGGGGGGCTGTGTACTGTGCAGGGGGGGCTGTATACTGGATGGGGGCTGTGTACTGGATGGGGGGCTGTGTTCTGTGCAGGGGGAGGGGGCTGTGTACTGAATGGGAGCTGTGTACTGGGGAGCGGGGCTGTGTACTGGATGGTGGTGTGTGTACTGGATACGGGGCTGTATACTGGGGAGGGGGCTGTGTACTGTGCAGGGGGAGGGGGCTGTATACTGGATGGGGAGCTGTGTACTGGGGAGGGAGGCTGTATACTGGATGGGGGCTGTGTACTGTGCAGGGGGAGAGGGGCTGTGTACTGGATGGGGGGCTGTGTACTGTGCAGGAGGAGGGGGACTGTGTACTTTAAAGGGCACTATGAAAAAATGTTTTCTTTAAACTTCCCTCTTAAATTTGGGGTGCGTGTCATACGCCTATAAATACGGTAATAAAATATTTACAAAAATGTGAGGGGAGTACTCACTTTTGTGAGATACTGTATATATCTATATAAAGATATATATATCTATATATAGATATATATATATACATATATCACCCTTTTGTACATGGTAGATTCTCCCTTTTGCGACTGAAACCTCCCCCCTCCTTGGATTTCTACCTGGTTTTCCTCCCTATCCTTTTACCGCATTTTGTTTTCGACCTTATTCATCCCTCTAATACATGGCCTTCATTTACCTTCATTTAACTTTAAGGCCGTCTGCCTTCAAGTTAAGGTGAACCATTTTCAAAACAAATGTTTCTTGCCTTTTTTTGGTATTAGTGTTATACAATATATGTGATATGGAACCTTTTACACGAACTGCTGTCTTTATTATTCCATGTACCTTGAAAATTCTGAATAAAGAGTTATTTGACCTAAAAAATAAAACTTAACTCTGCACCCAAAGGAGCCACTACATGTCATTATGGGTGAGTAGGCCTTCTATGCAATCATTCATATTTAAAATTATTTATAGCTTGATCTACTACAGAGCCATATTTAGATGTGACTCCAAATTAATGAGGTTGGTACAGGTGTCATGGACAGCAAATCACTGCCAACTGTAAAAATAAACTCTTACAAAAGACAAATTGCAATACTCTCACAGGATCTTTATGATTTTAATAATTTCCAAAGTTGAACAACGTATACAGTATGTCATACAAATAATTACTGAACAAATTATCTTAAAATGCTTAAGTGAAAAGAATTTAGATCATTAGGATATTATAGGACAAAGGCATCCACATATGTTTCTAGATAAGTTTAATCAAATCTGAGTCAAGCATTTGCCAATTACATCCCAGGTTGCCTAGCTACAAAATCAGCAACAGTAAGCAAACAGCTTTGTATTGTTCATAAAAGCCAAAAACTGGCTGTCAAGAGACAAAGAAAATAACATGTACCTGGATTTAAAATACTGTTATGCAGTGCTGTAAATTCCCAGGAGACAGTCTCTGGAAAGTTTTGACACACTGAAAAATGTCTTCCTGGAGACAGCATTGCCACTTGCATGAAAAGCCAGACTCTAAAATGGCGTTATGCATATTTTATAAAGTTATGAAATTTAATTTGCACTTCGGAACCAATGGGACCAAATAATTACATATGCTTAAAGCACAATGACATAAAGCACAGTTGTATAACAGATCATTGTGGTCTTTCTCCAAGATGTTAATTTACAGCATGCAGTGGCAGTATTTCAGGACATTTAAGGATGAACTGTACTCTTGAGTATGCAATAATTCACACATGCAATTCTTTACAAGGCTTTTTTTCTTGTTCAAACAAATACATTCATAGAAAACAATCTACAGTAGCTACAAAACACTGTATATAACAGGAAGTGCCTCAACTAGTTGCTTTAAGGCAGGATCACCAGGTATTATTTGAATAACGGATTAATCCTCTGCATTGTGTATAAGGCTGTGTGAACCTGTCTCTCTGATCCTCCACTTTGGTAACTGACTCCAACCCATCTACTGATAGAACACAGAAATAGGAGTCAGGCTGCTCGTGCTCAGTTCGGTGTGTATTGCTAGAGAGTTTTTTTTTTCTTAGGAGAGTGCTTGTGATCCGCACAGGGCCAGTCAGCACTGTCCAGATAGGGGATCAGGGGAGAATGAAAACTCCTCCTACAAGCTTTAGGCAGATACGGATAGAAGTCACAAGACTGCTCTAACTGCTGATGAAAAAATGTATTTAGCAGTTTATATTTACAAAAACTATTGCATTTCCATGTTCTGTGTACTGTGGGAGACCAGATAAAGTGAATGCAGGGTCCTGGATTCAGTAACACTTTACCAAAACCCCCATTATACTATTTTCAGATGATCCTTCACCAACATACATAAGTAACTCTGAAAAAGGATCAAATACAGCATTTATTACCACTGTCACTTGAGAGCTTATCATGTGGGTGCAAGAAAAATCTTTGACAGCCCTAAGGAGACCACCTAAGTGAGTGGCTGTTTGGTACAAAACAACTGAAATCTGCCCAGCATGTATTAAGATTTTATTACACTCTGTTTATAATCAAATAGCTTTCTGCACCTTGATACCCAATGCATAACTTCTTTAGTGGGTATAAATCACATTAGCACTTTCAGTCTGACGGTCATATGGCTCTTAATTCTACTGAAGATTTTGTTTGTCCTTCATTTGGTACATTACTTATTTTACAATATAGCTCAGTTAATAGTTTATGTCAAAACTCTTTCAGTCTTGTGTATGCAAACTCCAAACTAGATAGGAGAGGACAATTGATTGGCAGGAGGGATTCCCCTGTCAACACTGTATTGATGGGGGAATCGCGGTTGCAGGAAAGAAATTTGCACCATCTATGGCCTGCCTAAGAGTTTGTGCTAAATTCCATCCTTCCCCTCTAAGGCTAACCACTTGCCTTAGCAATCTCGGGTAGTTCAGATATTTGCTCCCCAACGTGAGTCTCGGTTCACACTACTTCAACCTGAAAGTGGTGCGGCTTAGGGTGCAACTTTGCCAGGCGACTTCCTTGTGATTTGCTGGTGACTTGATGCAACTTTAGTACTACTTTGATGCGACTTTGAAGCAACTTTGTCTTGTGCAGGTATGCAGAGATAAGCATAGCATACAGGAAGATGCCATGCACTGCCTGGGTAATCTTCCTGTAATGTTGGATTCAAATCACATCAATATAGATGTGGATCATACTTGTAGGCGACTTCCATTAAAGTCTATGGCACAAGTCGAGTAGAAGTCGCATTGAAGTAGTACAGGAAACTATTCAGAGCGACATCTGTAGTGCTACTTAAGACAGCTCTCATGGACTAACTTGGGATTTCACGTCATGCGACGTGGGGTCTCACAAGTTGGATCCCAAGTCGCTGCAGTGTGAAACGAGCCTGGATCTAAACAAGGAAAGTATACCATCCATCTCACTCACAGGCAGATAAATAATTCCTGTGAGATCCACTTTATGAGCTGTTCTAATGTTACTCCAATGACAACAAAAAGGGAAAGGCAAACATCTAGCTAGAAGATACTTCACACAAACATTTACAATCTGTAATGCCGCGTACACACGGGCGGACTTTGACGGACAAGTTCCGGCGGATCGGACTCCATCGAACAATTCGACCGTGTATGGGCTCCAGCGGACTTTTTTTCCCCAAAAGTCTGACAGTCCTAGAAATAAAACATGTTTCAAATCTTTCCGACGGACTCGAGTTCGGTCGAAAAGTCCACTCGTCTGTATGCTAGTCCGACTGACAAAAACCGACGCTAGGGCAGCTATTGACTACTGGCTATGAACTTCCTTATTTTAGTCCAGTCGTACATCATCACGTACGAATCCGTTGGACTTTGGTTACTCGTGTGTAGGCAAGTCCGTTCATTCAAAAGTCCGTCGGAAAGTCCGCCGTACCTAGTCCGTCAAAAAGTCCGCCCGTGTTTACGCGGCATAACACAACTCCATCCCTAGTAAGTGGGTATAAGCACACACCTAAATTTGTAGTCAGTTTTTCAGTCCAGGATTTAAATGCATATCTAGATTGTTGATTTGTTGCTGCAAAAGGTTTATGACTATATATTTATATTGAATAATGTTATATACTCAACACTAGAATTAAGTCTCTTTTGTAGCACCTAGTATAAAATTGATCTCATTTACTGACACCTAGGAAGCTTATGCAAGTCAGTCAACAGGCTACTTACACAGGAATTGCCCCCCAACCTCTCACCATTGTCAGCTATTTAAACATTCATTAATCTATGTTATCTATGCCTATAGGCATAAAAGATTTTTCTTGTTCAATATTTTTATTGAGGTTTAACACAGTGTACAGAAGTTGAACATTATCTGCAATATAACAAGAGCTAGTAAGAAGTATCACACAACAGGGTACAAATGACAAATCTGTAAAAGCAGGCTTGGTGGAACAGTGTACGCCATTCCGAGAGCTGAAGGCTTGGTGCAGAGTGTTGTCTTGCACACCCAGACACCCCATCTGGGAACAAACTGTGCGGCATAAAATGTTTTTTAAAGTTATTTTAGGCATAAGTCCACTGTTTACTCTGTATAATATGTATTAAATGCATGTATTTATAAAAGGGATCATTAAGATTTTTACTTCCTTAATGAGCAAAGGATCACTAAACAGGTCACACCCATAAAAATCTAAAATACATTTACTCTAAGAATCTGACCCACCTATACATCAATTATCTCCTAACACAAACTAAGCAAATCCAAAAGTACAAATTGCTCCTTTCGTCTAGGATAACCATTGCATTCTGGTAACAACATAACATTAATTCTCCCAGAAATACAAGAGACGATTTGACATTACTGTAGCATTGCTAATAAAAATACATACTGTACAATTTAAGTCTTTTTAAACATGCCTCTAAAAACTGACATAACATAATAGTCAAGATCACATTTTAGTTGTTAAATTTTAAACTCTAAAGAAGCATTTTCACTCATAAGGATTATTATAAGGAATATACTTACATGATGACTAATCCATCTTTGCCAAATGTGAAGTTAGTTCTGTCCTTCATATTTCACAAGATGCTTTTCAGTCTCTTTAAAATGAACAGTCTGGTATGTTTTTGTCAAGAAATAAAAGAAGAACAGTCCACATAACACTGCAAATTTCCAGGGTGATTCAGGAACATTGTCTTTTGTAGGATTCTGCATCTCTACCATGATGCAGTTTCCACATCAAATAAGCTCCTAAAGCTATTAATTCCCAATAAGAGATGGTTAGAAAACTGAGCTATAAGTCTAAATTAATGTGAGCAGTTGGGGTGGTGACAGAGCAAAAAGCATCAAGCTTTCACATCTCTTCAGCAGCCTGAGAACCTGAAAGTGAAATAGTCTAAGTGGAAAATACAAGCCAAAGCAATTAATACATCCCATATTCTCCCTATAGTCTGTCTAATTTGCTAGGTTTATTTGCCTGGTACTGTCCATAAAGATTCTAGTAGCTTTGCACGGCACCTTGCCAGCAGCAGTATAAAAATTGTGTTTAGATAAATGCTAGTCATATGCTGCCTGAGACTTGAACCACCAAGATTGCCTAACTTGACTGGCTACTCGCATCTCCTGATCAATTGCCCTCTAAAGCAAACAAAACAACTCTAGAATGGTCATCAATTGCCTGACACAACCAAAGTATGATGACCCAGTACTACGCTTTAACAAGGACTGAGCCATGTGGGGCTCCCCTAGAGGTGATAAAATGCACTTCCAACCTGCAGAAGAACTAGTGACCTCACATACTGTAGATGTTTTATGACTTGACCTGATGATTCTCAATTCTTCTCCCTTCTGACTTATAAGGGAAGTATTTAATTATAGGTGCACCACTTTAATTTGTTGGTCAAGTGGGAAGATACTGTAAAGCTGGTCACTGGCAAATAGCTCACTATACTTGTTTAGTCACCTGCCTGTCTGCCGCCATATTTCAGTAGTGCAGAATGCTGTAATATATAACTATAAATATGCCAACCTCTGGTGATCATTTTCTATGGTTTCACTCTAGATCCGTGGTCTCCAAACTGTGGCCCAGGGGCCAAATGTGACCTTTTGGCACTATTCCTTCCACTAAAACCAATGATGGGGCACTGTTTGCTCTCACCGACATCACAGCATTTTCTAATCCCACTGGCCACAGTCTGGCCCCTCTAAAGCCTCAAGGACAGTAAACCCAACCTTTGTTCAGAAAGTTTGGAGACTCCTGCTCTTGATCAATGAGAGTACAATGAGAACTCATCTATTATGCAAAACTGGATCTCATTTGATGCTTGGATTGTCCAAGCTAAATTAATCTTCCAGCTAAAAAGGAAGAAGATATATGTTTCTGTTCCATGATTAGCTGCCAAATGAACTGTACCTCCCCTCCACTCTCTTCTATAACCAGCTTACACTCTGCTTCCTCTATTTCTCCCTGGTCTACAACTTTTTGTGTTCTGCCTCCTCAATCTGCCTTTCTGCTGTCTATGTTTAGCCACCATTCTGAATCCTCTTTCTTCCCCATGGTTCATGATCGGCTAATGCATTGCCTATTACACCCACCTGCTCCACAGTCAGTTTACAGTCTGTCTCCTCTCATAACCAGTTTAATGAGATGGCATGGCACACGCAACCAAATAATTTGTGTCCAGTTAAGAATTATTTGATTGGGTAGTAATGCATATTACTAAGAGTCCCACAAACATTCAGTCTAAATGAGCCCTGAGCAAAGAGACACATAGAAATACAAAGTATTAAGCAGTAATATCAGATAACAGGACAGAGAGAGTGAGAAGTAAAGTCTTGTTTTTGAGACGTAACCTCCCCTCATCCCCCACCCTGTGCTGGTATATGGGATAATACTGCTTATGTATGATGTGAATACTTTGCTATATTAATACACATGTTTGCCCTTTCAGTATATTAGCATTAAAAAATGTAACATATTGATGGTGTGTTACACCATTGCTTTCTATTTATACAGTTGTACTCATAAGTTTACATACCCTAGCAGAATTTATGATTTCTTGGCCATTTTTCAGAGAATATGAATGATAACACAAAAAACTTTCTTTCACTCGTGGTTAGTGTTTGGCTGAAGCTATTTATTATCAGTCAACTGTGTTTACTCTTTTTAAATCATAATCACAACAGAAACTACCCAAATGACCCTGATCAATAGTTTACATACCCTGGAGAGTTTGGCCTGATAACATGCACACAAGTTGACACAAAGGGGTTTGAATGGCTATTAAAGGTAACCATCCTCACCTGTGATCTGTTTGCTTGTAATTAGTGTGTGTATAAAAGGTCAATGAGTTTCTGGACTCCTGACAGACCCTTCCATCCTTCATCCAGTGCTGCACTGACGTTTCTGAATTCTGAGTCATGGGGAAGGCAAAAGAATTGTCAAAGGATCTGCAGGCAAAGGTAGTTGAACTGTATAAAACAGGAAAAGGATATAAAAAGATATCCAATGAATTGAGAATGCCAATCAGCAGTGTTCAAACTCTAATCAAGAAGTGGAAAATGAGGGATATCATTCATATTCTCTGAAAAATGGCCAAGAAATCATAAATTCTGAGAGAATGAATCACCGCTCAGGAAGACTTGCTTTCAGGTGTGTATTAGTGAATCCTTCAGAGGAGGGGAGTCCCAGGTGCTGGCTAAATGCAAATCGAAGCAGGGTTTGAAACAGGAAAATCTGGATGCCGCACACCGGATAAAGTTGAAAAAATCTTCTTTATTGTAAAACTTAGATCATCAGAAAATACAGGACAATCAGGCAGATAGTACAGGCACAGCTGACGCGTCAGCTGTGCCTGTACTATGTGCCTGATTGTCCTGTATTTTTTGATGATCCAAGTTTTACAATAAAGAAGATTTTTTCAACTTTATCCAGTGTGCGGCATCCAGATTTTCCTGTTTCAAACCCTAAATCATAAATTCTGCCAGGGTATGTAAACTTAAGAGCACAACTGTATGTATCTTGGAGTAATAAGGAGAACTACTTTACTAGATATTCAGCACATATCTCTTCCTATGTTCCTTATATATTGCTCTTATATACAGTATAGGTGTGCAACTGTTGCATTCATTTATTGTAACAAATTCTGACTTTCCACCAAATCAGAGTTCAGACACACCCCAAACTCTCAACTTAAAACAGACACTTGACTAAAGGTTACTTGTGATATTGAGGACTATTTTTTTTTATTAAAATAAAAATTAGGTTATACTTACCTGCTCCTTGCACCTCCTCTTCTGAAGTCCCCTGCCAGTATTGTCTGTGCCTTCTTCTTGTGGGTGACCCCATAGCAAGCTGTGTGCTATGGGAGCAACTGTGCAAGTGTGCATCCATAGACACACACAGCGTGGCTCAGCCTTGGCTCCTACTTCCTCCTCACAGGGTTTTACTGACAGCAGCAGGAGCCTATGGCTTCCACTGCTACCTGAGTCTCCTGGCAGTGAAGGGAGAAGAGGTGTATCTGGGACAGCGCTGGATCGCTGACAGGACACAGGTAAGTGTTTCTGGGGGGGGGCTTTTTTTTTTAAAAGAAGCCTAGTACATTGGATTCATATTATTTTTACAAAGCTTGTTTTCAAAAGCAACACCATTTTTGAACACGTATGGAAAATGCTGCTCTATTAAATGGAGGACATGGAGGACAACAGAAAGTCATTTCAAAGTGTTTGCTACTGACATGAACCTGAGTGAAAATGATGCATCTGTATCTACAGAGGTAATAAATCATTTTCTATGTGAGGCCAAACAGATTGTATTGCAAAAGTTCTGCAGCTTCTGTTTGCATCAAGAACAAACATATAAATGTCACATCATTTGACATAAAAAGAGAGCGAAAAAAGTCTTCTACTGCAGATTTTTTAGTAAGCCAAATGGGTCATTTTGAGGTCATAACCAAAAGCTCCTGAATAATAGCATGGCATGACTCAGTATCTTAATCCTGGAAGCAGACTAGAAAATTCTACTTAAAGCTTGACTGATATAGCTGATGTCATTAGCAATACCAAAAAGATCCTCTTGCACCTAAATCAGAGAGTTGAAAGTGTGCCCTTCATTGTCCTTAAAGGGGAAGAAGGAGCAGTTAAGCCTCAGCAGGGGCAAATAGGTAGAAAATAGAGATCAGGCTTGGTTTTCCAATCAATAATAAGTTGGAACTATTGGCATTTGCAGTGTATTTCCTCTATCTCCTCTATACATGAAAAGATGCATGAGGCCACCAATAACTTTAATGTCAAAGATTCACAGCCAAGATACCGAAGGTCAGTATGCCAGTGCATACAGTAGCAAAATGGCACAAAAAAGACAGCCACTAACAGCCATACAGTACAGAGTATCCACATAATTCAATAGGTAAGATCAAACCCGTGTGATGTCATAATAATGGGAACATAATAATGAGAACTAAGGTAGTTTTTAACTCTGCAGTCTTCTCTTGCAAAAGTGATCATTATATTCTTGAAGTTTTTATAGAGCCACTAAAGTAAAGTTTCTGCTAGAAACAACAGTGACATTTTATACAAAAAAGTACAAAAGTACTTTTGCAGTATATATATATATATATATATATATATATATATATATATACATATATATATATATATATTCATATATATAATATTTTTTTTTGGGCACTAACCAAATTACATAGTATCTATGGTTGCAGGCTGGATGTATTTATACAGGATTTGTTGTGAATGCTGCTGATATACAGCACAGTTCCCAGATTACATTGAGAGATGTGAGCCACCATCCCTGCTACAGATTCTAGCCATTGGCAATGGAAATGGTTCACTATACATACATCCATCAGTCAGTGACTACCCTTCATATGGCATGGAGACTCCACTGGACTTCTAAGGGTATGCTGTGGTATCTGGCACCAAGCCACCAGTAGCAGATCCTTTAAGACCTGTAAGTTGCAAGATGGGACCTCCATGGATTGGACTTGGTTTTCCAGCACATTCTACAGATGCTCGGTTGGATTGATATCTGGAGAATTTGGAAGTCACGTCAACACCTTGAACACATTGCTTATTTCAAATCATTCTTGAATTCATCAAACCAGGCCACCATCTTCCTGTGCTCTGTGGTCCATTTCCGATGTTCACATGCTCATTGCAGGTGCTAATGGCTGTGGGGATGGGTTAGTATGGGCACCCTCACCGGTCTGTGGCTATGCAGCCCCATACACAGCAAACTGTGATGCACTGTGTGTTGTGACACCTAACTTTACCTTTTTCAGAAAACTTATGATACAGTAGCTCTTCTACTGAATCGGACCACATGTGCCAGCCTTTCACTCCCCATGTGCATCAATGAGCCCTGCCTGCCCGTGACCCTGTCTCTGGTTCTCTGGATTTCCTTCCTTGGACCACTTTTGGTAGGTCCTGGCCAATATAGACCAGAAACATTCCACAAGAGCTGCTGTTTTGGAGATGCTCTGACTCAGTAATCTAGGCCAGTTTTTTTCAAGAAGGGTACCCAGGCACCCTTGGGCGCCTTCTGGGTTTTTCAGGGCTGCCTTGACAAAATGCCCAATAATTGCTTCAAATTATCCAAAAAGTATGTACAAGCCTGTGGGTAGAGTGAAGACAAGCCACCAGTGTCCAAACAACCATTGATTTCACTGGTTGATAAGGAGGACATCAGGGCATCTGCACAGCATCTTTGTTTGACCCTCCTCTGTCCCTCTCTGTCAGTACTGGGGTCACGTTAGCTGTGTGGGGAAAAGAAAACGAGGAGGAAGAAATGCGGGACTACTAGTCAGTACCAGTGTACAAAAGTATATTTGCTTTGAAATAATAAATCACCTCTAATGTATGGTGTCTTAAGTGTGTGGATGCTGCTGCCATATTTACTATTTGTTTTGTTTTTAAAATTTTATAAAGGGTGTGCTTCAAAATTGTGCATAATTTTAAAGGGTGCCTCGCCTGGAAAAAGGTTGAGAAACACTGATCTGGCCATTACAATTTAGCCTTTGTTAAATCTCTCAAATCCTTACGCTTGCCCATTTATTTCTGCTTTCAACACTTATTTTAGGGACAATGTGTTTACTTGCTGCCTAATTATTATACACTATTTTTTGTAAAATGTAATGTAATTCATTTTGCTGTGAACATTCCACTGACCCTTTCAATTATTAAAGCGGAAGTAAACCCATCCATTTAACAGTTTAAAAAAAGTTACATTTCCGGCACATGCCGGGAATGTAAAACTCCCATTGGTTGAGTTCTCAACCAAACTGTCAAACCAGCCAATGGCTGGTGTCATAGCGGATCACATGTGCAGCATCATGGCAGTTGTAGATCAAACAGAGGCCAAGATGGCAGCTTCCTTGGCTGAAAACGATAAGAGGGTTTACTTCCACTTTAAGCAGAATTTTTTTGCAAACTTACATTGTTATCATCTAAATTCTAAAATCTTTTCAAAAATATTTTGTATTATTTTTCAGCGTGCAATTATGGAATATAAATAAATAAGAACCAGAACTTCAGGTGCCTATAGTTGTGAGTTAAGAATTAAATGAAACACAAGGAGTGAAAAACATTGTTCCGTGTATCTTGATTTGGCTATAATAACATATTTTCCAGCTGTATATTTATACACCAAATGCAATTGCTAAGCATCAGTGTTGAGCACTGTTATAAACAGAGATGTATAATGCAAAGTCATAAGGTACACATATGGTACTTCTGAACCATTACTTTTTATATACAGTAACGTCTTTGAATTGTGATGTCACTGGACAAAAATGTTTTTACGTCTTCAAAAAGTAAATATTATATAAACATTGCTTTATATAGTTGGAAGGCATTTAATTGATATGTCATGGGCATGCTGCTTCTCTGTATAACCAGCAACCTTTTAAGACATCAAATGAGCTGACTCACTTCTATTATTATCCAATGATGAGAATATGGCCTGCTCTACCCCATTGGCAGTTTATATGAATACATTTAAAATAAACAGCAAGTCATCTAAGGAGGTGTAAAATACATATGCCAAGCGCTGTATTCAGTAAGTTAGTATTGGCAATACATCTTTAGATTGGATTGAACATTATGGCCTATGAACTGAAAAAAAGGCTGCAAACCCCCTTACATTAATGTATGGCATTAGTCATTCAGGGTTCACATGCTGCACCTTTTCATGACGGTACAAGGTTTAACTAGATTTCAAGGGTAGATTCTCCCATAAAAATTAATCACCTTTCAAGGATAACTTCTCACATATTAATAAATTATGTCTAAGTGTATTGCTTATAACTCATTATCCTTGTAGTTATATTACTTTCATGATTTCTGTCAATGGCATCTACTGGGAATATTAGAATGTCAAATAAAATCTTGTTTATAAAGGGAAAAGCCAGTATAATTGTTGCAGAACATTAAAATGCAGGTCAGACAGTAACAGCAGGACTCATGTTTGGCAGTTGTTTCTCATTTCCACGTTCATTCACAAAAGGGCACAGGGACATTTACTAGGTAATATGATCATTATTCATCTCAGTATAATAATACCTTGTTGTGGCTTTTTATATATATAATATACAGTCAGGTCCATAACTATTGGGACATCGACACAATTCTAATCTTGTTGGCTCTATACACCACCACAATGGATTTGAAATGAAACAAACAAGATGTCCTTTAACTGCAGACTTTCAGCTTTAATGTGAGGGTATTTACATCCAAATCAGGTGAACGGTGTAGGAATTACAACAGTTTGTATATGTGCCTCCCACTTTTTAAGGGACCAAAAGTAATAGGACAATTGGCTGCTCAGCTGTTCCATGGCCAGGTTTGTGTTATTCCCTCATTATCCCATTTACAAGGAGCAGATAAAAGGTCCAGAGTTCATTTCAAGTGTGCTATTTGCATTTGGAATCTGTTGCTGTCAACTCTCAATATGAGATAAAAAAACGGTCACTATCAGTGAAGCAAGCCATCATTAGGCTGAAAAAACAAAACAAACCCATCAGAGAGATAGCAAAAACATTAGGTGTGGCCAAATCAACTGTTTGGAACATCCTTAAAAAGAAAGAATGCACCGGTGAGCTCAGCAACACCAAAAGACCCGGAAGACCACGGAAAACAACTGTGGTGGATGACCGAAGAATTCTTTCCCTGGTGAAGAAAACACCCTTCACAACAGTTGGCCAGATCAAAAACACTCTCTAGGAGGTAGGTGTATGTGTGTCAAAGTCAACAATCAAGAGAAGATTTCACCAACGTGAATACAGAGGGTTCACCACAAGATGTAAACCATTGGTGAGCCTCCAAAACAGAAAGGCCAGATTAGAGTTTGCCAAACAACATCTAAAAAAGCCTTCACAGTTCTGGAACAACATCCTATAGACAGATGAGACCAAGATCAACTTGTACCAGAGTGATGGGAAGAGAAGAGTATGGAGAAGGAAAGGAACTGCTCAGGAGCCAAAGCATACCACCTCATCAGTGAAGCATGGTGGTGGTACTGTCATGGCGTGGGCATGTATGGCTGCCAATGGAACTGGTTCTCTTGTATTTATTGATTGTGTAAATGCTGATAAAAGCAGCAGGATGAATTCTGAAGTGTTTCGGGCAATATTATCTGCTCATATTCAGCAAAATGCTTCAGAACTCATTTGACGGCGCTTCACAGTGCAGCTGGACAATGACCCGAAGCATACTGCGAAAGCAACCAAAACATTTTTTAAGGGAAATAAGTGGAATGTTATGCAATGGCCAAGTCAATCACCTGACCTGAATCCGATTGAGCATGTATTTCACTTGCTGAAGACAAAACTAAAGGGAAAATGCCCCAAGAACAAGTAGGAGCTGAAGACAGTTGCAGTAGAGACCTGGTAGAGCATCACCAGGGATGAAACCCAGCGTCTGGTGATGGCTATGCATTCCAGACTTCAGGCTGTAATTGACTGCAAAGGATTTGCAACCAAGTATTAAAAAGTGAAAGTCTGATGGATGATTGTTAATCTGCCCATTACTTTTGGGCCCTTAAAAAGTGGGAGGCACATATACAAACTGTTGTAATTCCTACAACGTTCACCTGACTTGGATGTAAATACCCTCAAATTAAAGCTGAAAGTCTCCAGTTAAAGCACATCTTGTTTGTTTCATTTCAAATCCATTGTGGTGGTGTATAGAGCCAAAAAGATTACAATTGTGTCGATGTCCCAATATTTATGGACCTGACTGTATATATATGTTAAGGCTTTAAGAGTGTGAAAAAAGAGAGGATCCCTCTGTCGGACTAAAGATAATTACCATTTAAACACATATTACATGTATGAGGTAGGAGAAAAAAAAAAGGGCAAAGGCTATCCTGATTTTGACAGACGACATGATCGCCACACATAAAAATGGAGGTACAGTGTACTTAGTCTTTTTCTACACATACAGCTGTCAGAGCTTGGACAAGGATTCCAAGGCTAAGTCAAGGATCAGCCAACCCAAAAAACGACATAAATGTGCTCTCTGACTCTGCAGTAAATGAGGGATCTTTAATGCAGAATAGCAGAACATAAGAATATTGATAGAAGCAGAAGTTGTCTTCTAGAAGGGATTTATTTCTCTCAAAGAGACAATACATTCCAATCTCCTAAGATACTAGCAGAAAAAAATGGAGCATGGAAGACCCAAGATGACAGCTGTGAGCTTTCAGAGATGGGGCTCTCACATAGACTGAGTGATGCAGTCACCTCAATCTTAAAGTGTTCGTTAACCCCCAAAAAAGATACTGTTCCTTTAAATCATGTTATACTGCACAGTGCTTGTGCTGTATCACCTGAAAAACCTGGCTGATCCTGTCAGTTTCTACCTTCCCCCTGTACTTTGCTACAATATATCAGGAGCCCTTACAACGTTGTCAATGTAGGTGCCTCAGTCATACACTGCTATCTGCAGCTCTCCTGTCTCTCTCTGTTCTCCTCCTCCCCTCCCTGCCTGTCATCTCTCACTATCGCTGATCTGCTCTTCTCCCCACTGCTTCAAAATGAACTGATCTGTATATCATCCCCTCTGTCAGATAAAAAGCTGCATGCTAGTGCCTGTACTTTATTAATAAAATGCTGATTTCTACCTGTTTTAACAGTGTCTTCTAACAATCAGGTGACTCCAGGCTCTCTACTTCTCTCCTCCCCACCTCTCTGGCTGACGTCAGCAGGGGAATCTCGACCCCGCCCACTGGAGATATCAGACGGGGAGAGCTGAGAGCCTGGAGTCATGTGATCGCTGGAAGACACTGTTAAAACAGGTAGAATTTGTTTTCTTTTATATAGCACAGGCATTCGGATGCAGCTTTTTATCTGACAGAGGGGATGATATAAAGATGAGATAGGGGCTTAACAACCACTTTAAGTTACTATAAATAAAGGTTCTTTTTATAGAACAAGCAACTGATCATCTTATTATTGGCCAAGCCGAGCAAGTCCACAGCAGAATTGTAAAAGACCTGAACAGAAAGGGTTTGCCTGGTGTTTCTGGAAGGATTCTGGAAAGATCCCGGTCTCTGTGTCCTAGGATTATTACCTGCTAAAAAATGGCAGTTAGGTGTAGGGCCTCTTCCCTAGCCAATTCGAGGAGCACAGCTGGGAGATTCGAAACCTGTCTGTGAGAGATGAGGCTTTCAGTTGGGCTACTACCTGCTTAGGGACCTTCCAGCTTGGCAAATCCGACCTAAGGTATGCAGTTTACTATATTAATAGCATTGATTGTTCCTAAATGTGAATGGACTATTTATTTTATGGTCCTTTTATAAAGGGTTGAACAACAAAAAGTGACATTGCTCAAAGCAACCAATCAACTTACATTCCTTGCTTCAATCCGCTTAAAAAAAATAATAATCTGAATGTCTGAACACAGATCCACTTTTCTTTGTTTTGCTTTACTAAAGTCAAATCAGGCCTTTTGTTTTGTGGTCCGCAAGTCACATTCAGTGCTGTTTATATATGACTTCCCTTGGAATTTCAACATTTCCCATTGTGCAAGTATTACTAATTTGTCCATAAACTACATTTATGGATTTCATCTTACATCTGTTTATCTTTTGGTGTCTGTGGGGTAAGAAAGAACATATTTGGTGGCATCACATGACTCTTTAACCAGCAGTCCATAAATCTGTAGATGAGACATAGGGGAATGGTAATTTTGCTACACATAAAAGATGTTTAGACTCTTCTGTCTGCAGTGAAAATGATAGTGTCTGGAAAGGCTGTGTTTGTCTGTGTTACTTTATGTGCAGATACTTGGTGAATCCAAGCAGTGTCTGAATCGCTTATTATAAAGGTTCTGTATTAAAATACAAGTGGTGCTCGACATGTAAATTGGGGAGCATGCAAGGTAAATTAACCAGAAAAATCATCTCAAATACACATATGCTGTGTGTTTTGAACTAAAAAATACAGCAATAATTAATACAAGTAAGGACAGTGGCTTAGAAATGAGCACTTCTGCCTGACAGTACTAAGGACCACAGTTTGAATTTCAACCACAACACTACCTGCACAAAGATTACACGTTATCCCTGTGCTTGTACGAGTTTTCTCCCACACTCCAAAGACATGTTCATTGGTAAATTGGCCCTAGTATGTGTATAAATGAATGTGAGTTAGCGACTTTAGATTGTAAGTTCCTTGAAAGCAGGTTGCACTGGGTGGGTGTTCAAAATTAAAATAGGTTCACAGGCTTGGCCAATACATATATATATATATATATGTTGCGGGTTGCAAGTGGTTTACTGGGATTATGGCTGAAGACATCAGCCATAACACCAGTATCATTTTTTGCAGCCAGCACCCCCCACCCCGGCACCCCCCTTACCGTTTCTGCTAGTTCGCCTGAGAAACGATCCAACGGTGCAGGCGGCCTTGGAGGACCGGAGCGACAACATGACGTCACTTCCAGTCCAGGCTGGAAGTAAAGAACTTTCTTTAAAGCAAAAGATCATTTTTTTTAATCTTTTGCTTTTAAAGGTAAATAAGAGATTTGGGGTCTTTTTGACCCCAGATCCCTACATATTGCAGACCTGTCATCCTTATTTCTATTAAACGGGATGTTTGTAATAGACTTGACACTTGACACTAGACACTTTTAATAGAAATAAACGTGATAAAAAAGTATATATATGTAAAGCGCCCTCATCCCTCCGTGCTCGCGTGCAGAAGCGAACACATACTTAAGTCGTGTATGCATATGTAAACGGTGTTCAGGGGTTCTAAGTAATTTTCTAGCAAAAAATACTGATTTAAACCAGAACAAGCCCGGTCTTCAAGTGGTTGAAACAAAGTACATATATCCCTTTTGCCCTGTTAAACGAACCCATTCTACCACTCCACAGATGCATCCTGCCCGCTCTTGTGCATTACAGCCCTATAGACATTTATGGGTCTGTGTCCCGAGGTCTGACTAGTGGTGAGAGGGGCCACTGCAAAGGTTACTTTTTCTCCAGCCTAGAGTTCTGCTTTTAAGAAACATTTATTGTGACAATTCAAAAGGCTGCCAGTGCTGACCTCTACTTCTGTATTACTAAACCAAAGGTTTAATACTTACCGAGCAACTGATCTGAAACACATATGTAATTCTGACTTGATTCTGGCTTTCTAATGGTCATGCTTGTTTTGAGTCAGTGCCTGAAAAACTACTGAAGCCAGAGACAGCCAAGCAATGCCACCCTCCCCATTTTTCTCTCAGTGCAGGTTTCCTTTAAGGAGTTCATGTAGACAGACATATACCATATTTTTCGCTCCATAAGACACACTCCCCCCGCCCCAAAAAAAATTGGGGAAATGTCTGTGCATCTTTTGGAGCGAATATTGACCAGGCCACCCCCCCGTCCAGTTGCTGCCACCATGTTACAATACCGGCCATCTCCCGCGAGCGCCGTGCGGTCTCCCGGCTGGGCCTGTCACTCAGCCACAGACAGAAGACTGTGCAGCCCGAGCAGTCGAATTGAGTACGGCCACGGCAGCTGCTCGAGCTGCTCTGTCTTCTATCTGAGTCCCGCCTTCTAGATAGATGGCTACTCGTGACAGAGCTTTGTGTGGTAAGGCTGCATTTCATTGGCACAGGTCAGGCTGCATTTCATGGGACGGGTGAGGCTGCATTTCATGGGACTGGTAAGGCTGCATTTTATGGGCACGGGTCAGGCTGCATTTAATTGGCACTGATAAGGCTGCAATTAAATGGCACTGATAAGGCTGAATTTAATTGGCACTGGTAAGGTGGCATTTAATTGGCACTGGTCAGGCTGCATTTCATGGGCACTGGTAAGGCTGCATTTAATGGGCACTTGTCAGGCTGCATTTCATGGGCCTTTGGTTCAGAATATTTTTTTTTTTGTTTTCTTCTTCTAAAACATAGGTGCGTCTTATGGAGCGAAAAATATGGTAGGTTTATGTGACTTACATAGCAGCTGCATGACGTAAACAAACATTAGTTACATTTAAAGAATATTTCAACCCAAAAACACAGAGGTACTACACTGCAACTTACCAGTTCTTAAATGCTGTGTCTGCATTTTTTAAATATTACTGCAAATAACATACTTCCTGTTTGCTCATTATATTTATAAAGTGTACAATGGTTGTCACCCAGGACAGATTTCACATATGTCCTCTCTATATATTAATTACATTGGGGAAGGAGAGATTAGTAGTTTACAAAAGAAAGGTAACAGTTTAGCTGTATTCCTGGCAAGATCAACAGGCATTTTCTGTACTTGCTGAAAATGTTTTAGCCTAAAAAATAAAACGAATGCAGCAAACTCATCTAGGAACTGGTAAGTTGCAATATTACATTTTTTAACTCATTAGAAAGAAAGATGGAAGTGCACGCTGACTAGCTGCCCAGTTTCAAATGTGACAGAAAGGCTTCAGCTTTTCCTCCTCCCAAGCCACACCCTTCATCTTTGCCTCCTTCCAAGCCCCATCATTTTAATGCATTTCACCCGCTCACAGGCTTAATTGTAGACCTCTATGATTAAGCTCACAAGCAGGTGAAACATGTTATAGGGCCATGGGTTGAGTGGAGGCAAAGCTGAGGCCTTTCTATCACATTTAAAAGTAGACAGGCATTCAGTATGCTCTTCCATCCTTCTTCTTCAGTTGATGATTGGGTGAGAGGAGTCCTTGGGGAGCTGCACCCAGTGGGGAGTGAATCATTGGGATGGAGCGGTGCTCTGTGTTTTTTTGGGTCTCAGTGAATATTAAAATTTTTTGTTTTTGAGTTTGTATATCCTTTAAAATCCTACTTTATGCAAAATAAAAAAGACTGTTTTTCTGAGACCCCCCTCAATAACACAAATTTACTATTTATCAATCTGTCCAGTAGATGCTTATTTAGTAACAGGTCAAGTTGTTCAGCAAAAGTGGCAATAAGGCTCATGTGCATGGGTGCATGCTTCTTTACAGCTTAAACATGCTGGCCTATTTTGGTACCCAGGAGCCCCTAGTGCTCTACACAGATGCCCACAGACATGACTCGATGTAGGCAGCTGTACGCAAGAATGCACTGCTTTTTGTGCGTTAACCATGTCATACGTACCTGCTCTGTGCAATGGTGCTCCTGGCTCCTCCTCTTCTTATAAGGGCACTCGTGTAGGCTCCCTCCCGAGCCACCCTGTCTGTGTCTATTGACACAGCCAGGACAGCCCCTGCTCCCTCGTCACAGGCTTTGATTGACAGCAGTGAGAGCCAATGGCTTCTGCTGCTATGAATCTGCCCAGAGAGGAAGCAGGAGAGCCTCTGCATGCACAGCGCTGGATCGGGGATGGGTTTAGGCAAGTATAAGGGGGTCCCTTTGAAGACGTCCTTTGATGGTGAAATGCATCGGGCGGAGCCTCGGGCTGATGTCACAACCAGGAATCTCTGCCAGTTTGTGACATTTCTACTTGCGAATGTTTATTTTAGTACTATGAGTGTACAGTATCTCTTTCTACAAAATAAATAAGGTATCAGTTTTTAAATTCAGTATGGGGGGACATATTCCTCTTTCTTTCTTTCTTTCTTTCTTTCTTTCTTTCTTTCTTTCTTTCTTTCTTTCTTTCTTTCTTTCTTTCTTTCTTTCTTTCTTTCTTCATATGGTTACCCATATCTTGAGTCTTGATTGGCACGTTCAGTGATGATCAGGGAGACTTGGAGTCGTAGAGTGACAGCCTTGGAGTGACCATACATGCGGTACATGACTTCTCTTAAGAAAGGGGATTGTGTCATGTCCATTTTGTAAGTAGGCACTTTATCACACACTTGGTGATGGTGGCTGTTGGTGTTGAATTAATTTAAAGGAGCACTTTAACATGGATTCACTGCATTTCAGCCTTGGGACTTTCCTTTGGAACTATTTAATATTTCCTTAGATTTTTCAAGGAACTTTATCACTGTTCAATGTCTATTGATACATTTTGTCTCTATGCAATACTTTATAATCATATTTTATTTTAGGACAGCACTTTTTTACATGCAAGTATAAGGGGGGAAGGGATTCTGTTACCAATAAGGTTTTTTACTTTAATGCATAGAATGCATTAAAGGATATGTTCTAGATTGTAAGCTCTAACGAGCAGGACCCTCTGATCCCTCCTGTATTGAATTGTATTGTAATTTACTATCTGCCCCCATGTAGTAAAGCATTGCGCAAACTGTTAGCGCTATATAAATCCTGTATAATAATAACAATATTATGTAAAGGTTTGTTTAAAAAAACAAAAACAAACATGTCATACTTACCTCCACTGTGCAGTTTTTGCACAGAATAGTCCGATCCTCCTCTTCTGGGGTCCCTCAGTGGCGCTCCTTGCTCCTCCTCTTCTCGAGTGGCCTGTTGGAGAGCCGCTCTCCCTCGGGGCACTCGTGCAGGGGTGCTCCCGTGTCCTGCTGCTGCGTCCATTGACACAGACAGCAGAACTCGGCCTCACCCCCCGGCTCCCGCGTCATTGGATTTGATTGACAGCAGCGGGAGCCAATGGCTGTGCTGCTATCAATCTATCCAATCAGGACCCGAGACATCGGCTGGAGCTGGTGTGCTCATCCCCGTCGCTGGAGACCAGGTTCAGTCAAGTAAAAGGGGGGCTCTGGGGGGCTTCTGCATCACAGAAGGTTTTTCACCTTCATGCATACAATGCATGAAGGTGAAAAACCTTGAGGGATTACAACCCCTTTAAGGTAAAAAAAAAAAAAAAACTTTAGGCTTTGGAACCCCTTTAAATTCCATTTAAAACTACATATCCATCAAAGACTACCTTGTCCACAGGATAACAACATGGCTGACAATTTTTTCTACAGAAAATCAGTGCTGTCACCCTATTACAGGAAGTAGGAAAATAATGGATCAACTGTCGGGACCAACAGGTACTGTAATACAATTATATTGCAGGGGGTTATTAAAACAAAAACTCCTTTGTTAATTATAGTGACAAATTGGATAACATTTTCTATTTTTTTATTTTTAAACTTTAAATTAAAATGTGTCTAAGAAAAGCAAATACATCTAAATGATTTCGGTAGAAACAGACATCTGGAGAAAAAGAAAAAAGATGATCTCGGAACAAGACAAAGTAGTGTAATACACTCTCTTGCTTTTCTTATCTATTGCACCCAATCATGCAGTAAACTTATTAGTACACTTTTGCCAAGAAAGTTATTTATTATTACATAATTCACCCAACACAGAACAAACAAATTTGCAATCTTCTGGGAATGGCACTGAGAACAGTAGAAAACGTATACTTTTCTATTTCATGCTTATTAATAATAGACATCGCAGTGCAGGCAATTTATCAGTTGGGAAAGATTCATCTTGGCTGTCTGCAGCTTCTAAGAACTGATTTAGGAAAAAGAAATGCACAAGAGCAGGGAGAAATTGCTATGAAGATAATTGGCACACTTCTCCTGTGGGTTTGCATGAGCTTGTGAAGGTTTGTGCACCCAGCAATCGTGAACACTTAACAACTGATTTAGTAAAGTGTACACTCTTGCTAAATGCATCTGTACTGAAGTTTTTTGCATTTTTTGTGTGTTGTGTTTTTGTGTCTTCTCTGCAGATATATCGCATAAAGGAATGGGTCTGTTAAAATTGTACTTTAAAAAGCAAAGCACAAAAAATAAAATAGGTTGACAGGCACCAGGATTCCTACTAATGTATGAAAGGTTCATGAACACCCAAACGTCGGTAGGAGGTGTAAAGCTGGTTAAGCTGACCATGAGCACTGCAAAAAAAAAAAAATGGATCATACTATTGTCACACAATAAGGCCTTCAAGGATTAGTCATTGTGACCCTGTGAGGTCTGTGATAGGAATAGTACAGGGTGCCTTGGTCTGCGGAGTCCAGGAGCAGTACATATAGCCTGCAGCAAACTCTGATGACCCAACTGTCCTCCCGGCAGTGGGATCTCAGACTTACCTACCTCAACCGCTTGTATTTTCGAACGTTACCGATTACAGTGAGTATCGGCTATGTCCTATGAAGACAGTAGGAATCCTAAAACTGAACTCTAAGTACTTTTGTATATAAATGTTGCTGTGGATCTGAAAAAAGCCAAGGTCCATTTGAGCTATGGAGGAATTATACATACCTAAATGGGGTTTTCAAACCCTTTATTTCTGTACTTTGTGCTCTTTTAAATGTTTTTAGTGTACAACATATGGAATGGATCATTTGCTTTATATATACATGGAAAGTTGGCTACATTCTTTATATAAATTCAGAAGTGTGAACTATACTGAGATGTGGATACCTTTTGAAGATACTTGGAAGGACTTGGAATGAAAAATCCTGCTTAGTGCTCCTGTTTATGAGGGGGCTGGGGACTTGTGCTTGCCATAAATAATACTGTCCGTACTGTGCTGGAAGATTTAATTATCACTTGTAAACTAGATGAGTAGGGCTGTCTGTCCTAAGAAAGGAATTAAAAGATTTCCGGGCCTAGCTGGTCCATTGTATGCTAATGCACTTTTAAAAAACTATCCTCATCTACACATTGCTATCTATTCAAAGCAAACAAACAAAATCTGCCTCTAGTGTCATGTGTATAATCCTGCTCAAAACAAACAGCTAAAAAGGTAAGAAATATTTTTAAAAAATGATTTTGAGGTTTGCTGTGTAAATGGGAACAAATAGCAAACATATGGGAGAAGGGTTCTAAATTTTGACTGCAATAGTGGAAATACACTTTAATTCGATTCTTCATTTTCCCACTGCTCACAGCTCTTTGTCTACCTTCCAATAATCTAATGTATTCTGTCAGTACATACACTGACATGGGGATGTGTTCTTATATGCAGAACACACTCCATGGTGCCCCAGAAAGTTTGTGGACTAATGAACCCCAAGTACAGACTTAATGCCGCATACACACAGTCAGATTTTCCGACGGAAAATGTGTGATAGGACCTTGTTGTTGGAAATTCTGACCGTGTGTAGGCTCCATCACACATTTTCCATCGGATTTTCCGACACACAAAGTTTGAGAGCTTGCTATAAAATTTTCCGACAACAAAATACGTTGTCGGAATTTCCGATCGTGTGTACACAAATCCGACGCACAAAGTGCCACGCATGCTCAGAATAAATAAAGAGATGAAAGCTATTGGCTACTGCCCCATTTATAGTCCCGATGTACGTGTTTTACGTCACCGCGTTCAGAATGATCGGATTTTCCAACAAATTTGTGTGACCGTGTGTATGCAAGACAAGTTTGAGCCAACATCCGTCGGAAAAAATCTATGGATTTTGTTGTCGGAATGTCCGATCAATGTCCGACTGTGTGTACGGGGCATTACCCTTTATGGTCCTTTAGGCTGCATTCACACCTGAGCGTTTCAAAGTTGCGCGGTTTTACTGCATTTTATCGCGATTTTGCCATGTTCTTGTTCAGGTGACCAATGTAAAAGGCAGAAAAACGCCTGTAATCTGCCCCAAAGAAACTCATGTACTTTTTTGAGCTCAGGGAGTTTTTCAGGCATTTTGCTTCAGGTGACAAAACGCTCAGATGTGAACAGGTGCCATTGAAATGAATAGGATTTTGCTTGTTGGGCATTTTTCAGGCGTTTTATGAGCTGAAAACGCTCAGGTGTGAATGCAGCCTTAATGATCTTATTCCTAGCAATAGCGTATTTGCCTCATTTACGTCTTGTGTCTGTCCTATCTTTTTCTCTGCCATTACTGAGAGTTAACTTTTCCATAGTATACATTCTTATAACATGCCTCTTCCCAGTTGCTTTGTGCCTTTGAATCTAGTAACTGATATTTTGCAAATCTAAATATTCTAAGTAGAATTAAAAATGAGCCTCAAAGTTGTTTGCCAGATGTTTCAGTAATACCCCCAGTGGGCAGATTGTCTTTTAAACACAAAGCACATGCTGAGCAAGGTGATAAAAGTCATTTTTATTCTTGTCTCTTCATCTCACATCCAGGTCAGTGATTTTCAATGAGGCTTTCTAAACACAGCAACAGATGGATATGATGTTGTTCACTAGTGCTGAACACGCAGAGGCGGTGTTGACATTACATCCAACAATTTGAAGTATAGGATTTTTTTTATAAAGTGCTATACTATAAGCCACAAAGCCTTGCCATTGGTTTTGGAAGCTATTACACTGCCTGTTTGTGGTTTCCTGCTCAATATAAATGACAGAACATGTTGATTTGGTGTTTGACATCCAACCCCTGTATATTGTTGCACCTAGGCGTAAGAGATACGGAAAAGCTTTTAATAAGAGCAAAACTTTAGGAAAATGTTGGGCAACAGCAAGATGTTTTCACAAAAGTACACAGAAAAACACTTTTGTTTGCTATCAATCATTTTCCCATTCAGGCCTTTGCAGAGAATTAAAGCGGTATTAAACCCGAAAACAAAAATAGAATATACTGCCGAATACCAATCCTTAGACATGGTGGCTGCATTAATTTTCTTTTTTTTTAACTTTATTTCACCTGGTGATAAAGCCATTAACACACTTTCTGTCTTAGGGTATCTGCATGATGGATAAAGAAGTAAAGGGGGAGGGCTTCTCCCTCCAACTCGCAGGTGTGGAAGGGGAGAACAATTTGTTCTTTTTTCAATCAGCCTGCTAGCTGATTGAAAAAAATGATCTATTTATAGCCAGCCTTACTGGTCAGATCACCAGGTGAAAAAAGCCTAAAAAAGAAAATGAATGCAGCCATTGCATCTAAGAATTGGTAAGCTGTAGTTTAATAATTATTTATTTTTTATTTTTATTCTGCTTTAAGTCTAAATTATAGTACTGCGAAGCCATGATTGTTTTATAGATCAATTAATGGCAATGAATCCTAGATTTTCAACTCATAAGACCGCACCATATTCAGCGTTTTTGTGTTTCACCAAATTGTTGGTAATTATTGTTTATTTTACATGAAATATCAATATAAATTTAAATATTAGTGATCATGTTGAAATGTATATTTAAAATTTTAGAGGAGAGGCAAAACATAAAATGTGTTGATTTACTAAAAGTGTAGACTTAAATAGCCATCAAATAATACAAGGCAATAGCATATGATATGAATGTACAGCATATATGTAAAGTGCTGCGTAAATTGACGGCGCTATATAAGTACCTGAAATAAATAAATATATTCAAAAAATCAGACTACAGAATGCAATAACTTTCATGAAAAAATTGCTGTATATATTAAAATGTTATGCAAGGTTTTTATGAAAAAGCATCAATATTTAGAATGCTTTATTGTGCCATTTTGGACAAAAAATAATATTTAGGAAAAACCCTATTATGTCTTTTAACTTAAAGTGGAGGTCCGCCCACTGCTGCAAAAATTTAATTTAATAATCGGACACTTACCCATCCTGGAGTCCAGCGATACCAGCACCGCAGCTGATGTTTCCATTAGCTGTCGGGTGCATGCTGCCTCCTTTGCGAGTAAGGGAACCCGGCAGTATAGTCTTACGGCTTTACGCGGAAAACCCTACTGCGCATGCACGAGGCTCCGCTGCTCTCTCCTACTGGCCTGGTGGCTGGGAAAGAAGCAGGAAGGAGGAGGGAGCCCAGGCGGTGATGTCAATACCCATGGCTGAGGCTCCCAGAAGTGGGAACAGGATACCTGTGAAAGACAGGTATCCTGCCCCCCCCCCAAAGGTGCCAAATGTGTCAATTGAGGGGGGAAAGGAGTACAACGAGCGGAAGTTCCACTTTTGGTTGGAACTCCGCTTTAACTGGCTCATCATAAAGTCTAAAAAGGAATCTTTTATAGCTGGCTGAAGGCCACTTTCAGTTCTCTGTAATCAAAAGTTATCAATGAACTATTACCTTATAGAGAGCCACGGTATGCATCCCCATAATTTCTTACATTTATTTAAATTGTTTGCATTCAAGATCCCAGCCCCACCCACCTGCATTTATTATGAAGAATCTGTCAGAATACACATCAAGGAAAACAAAAGAGCTTGAATTTAGTCTGTATATTGCCCGAAACTATTATGCCGCGTACACACGATCGGACATTCAGACAGCAAAACCGTGGATTTATTTCCAACAGATGTTCGCTCAAACTTGTCTTGCATACACACTGTCACACAAACGTTGTCTGAAATTCCGAACGTCAAGAACGCGGTGACGTACAACACGTATGACGAGCCGAGAAAAATGAAGTTCAATAGCCAGTGTGGCTCCTCTGCTCGATTCCAAGCATGCGCGGAATTTTGTGCGTCATAATTGTGTACACACGATCGGAATTTCCGACAACGGATTTTGTTGTCGGAAAAAAATTCCGACAACATGCAACCTGTAGAATTTTTTAAACGTCGCCTATGGAGATTTTTAAGGGAAAAAGTTTGTCGCCATTCCACGAGCGGGCTCAATTTTGAGGCGTGACAAGTTGGGTATCAATTTACTCGGCGTAACATTATCTTTCACAATATAAAAAAAAAAAATGGGCTAACTTTACTGTTGTCTTATTTTTTAATTCAAAAAAGTGTATTTTTTCCAAAAAAAGTGCGCTTGTAAGACCGCTGCGCAAATACGCCATTTTATTCTCTAGGGTGTTATAAAAAAAATGTCTAATGTTTGGGGGTTCTATTTATTTTGTAGCAAAAAAAAATGTTTTTAACTTGTTTTTAAACAACAAATCTCAGAAAGAGGCTCGGTCCTTAAGTGGTTAAAAACAACCACGCTGTCTTTTTCCAGAGCAGCTTGTATTTCTCCTGAGGTTACCTGTGGGTTTTTTCTTTGTATCCTGAACAATTTTTCAGGCAGTTGTGGCTGAAACTTTCTTGGTATACCTGACCCTGGCTTGGTATCAAGAGATCCCCGAATTTTCCACTTCTTAAGAAGTGATTGAACAGTACTGACTGGCATTTTCAAGGCTTTGGATGTCTTTTTTTAAACCCTTTTCCATCTTTATGAAGTAACCTTGTTATCTTTTATGCGGGCCTTTTGACAGTTTTTTTTTCTACTCTCCATAGCTCAGTATCTATCCTGCTCAGTGCATCCACGAGAGCTAACAAACTAATTGACTATTTATACACAGACACTAGTTGCAATTTAAAAAGCCACAGATGTGGGAAATTAACCTTTAATTGCCATTTTAACCTGTGTGTGTCATCTTGTGTGTCACCTTGTGTGTCTGTACCAAAGCCAAACATTCCAGGGTATGTAAATGTTTGATCAGGGCCATTTGGGTGAGTTCTGTTATCATTATGATTTAAAAAAAAAAAGCCAAACATCTATGTGATAATAAATGACTTCATATGATCACTCTCCTTAAACAAAAGACAGTTTTTGGCATGAACAGTCATATTGTCAATATCAATGCCAAAAATTCACAATTTTTGAAAGAGTGTGAAAACTTTTTAGCACAACTATATGTGACTACATATTATGGTAAAGATAACTACATTTATAAACAGTTTTATAAAATGTAGCCAAACCTTTATGTACAAACCAATTTACTTACAAAGAAATGTCGATTTATATGTATCTACAGTTTGAAACTCAACACAGGATTCTATGCATATTATACACAACAGAATACCAAGTCTTTTCCTTCGTTTTGCCAAGGCTGGGGCTAGAGCTACTGCTCTTGCAAGAAAAACTTTTTCCTTGGAGTTGAACAGAAATAAAGGAGGGCAAAAGGTGACTCAGATGAGTAGTATCCACCAAAAACGTGGGGGATTATTCCTTCAACAAATATGTAATCTTTTTATAGCTCTGATCTCTTGCCCATTTGCAACACTAAATGAATTGTAAACACATTCTGAACTAGCATATTGTAGGCTAAGGAGCAATATTCCGGCTGTTCTGTGAGCATAGCTATGCCATCAATAGTGTGTTTTGAGAAGCAATAGCCATCTCATTGGTCAGTGATGATCACACAAAGAAGTAAGAGCAGACAGAGGCACACCATGGCTTAGCAAACCTAGTTCATGAACATGTTGTACATACATCTAATTTGTTTTCATAAGCCATTTATGGAAGGAACATGGAACGTAAAACTTCCCAGTCAGCAAGTCTGCACAATGTTCTAATCCACATTTGTATGTGAAGAAGGATTGAGAGATAAGCGCAAAACTGATAACGAGTGTCACAGAAATGATAACACACAAGGACACAGAAAGCAGACAGGCATGGCGTCTGATTTCTTTAAGTGCTGATTAAGTGTAAATCCGGCAGCAAACTACATATGACTTCATGTATTGGACGAGCCAGAGGAACCTATGCCAGAATGGCTAGTAACTGGGAAGAATGTAATCACACATTTATAACATAGCAGTTACGTGAAAGATAATTACAATATCAAAAAACAAATATATACATACCGTAATACTGTGGCAGTTTTTTTCATTACTGTCCAGTAGTGGATTAAAAAAAGTTTTACAAGAACAAAAAATTAGGACTAAGTGATTAGCACTTCCACCTGACAGTACTAGAGTTGTTGGTTCGAATCCCAACCACGGCATTACCAGTATGGAGGTTCATGTTCTCCCTGTGCCTGCTTGGCTTTTCTCCCACACTCCAAAGGTGAATTGGTTCCTGTCTAAATTGGCCCTAGTATTTGTATGTAATAATGTGAGTTAGGGACTTTAGATTGTAAGCTCCTTGAGGGTAGGGAGTGATATTAATGTACGATCTGCATAAATTGTCAGCATTAAAAAAAAATACCAGTAATGAGTAAATAAGGTAACCAAACTAATCTACGTTTGGAGCGGTTTGTGTCCTTCTGATTCTAGCATGTCACAGTTGTCATCTTCACTGACTGCCAATAATCTTATGAGATCCTCACCTTTGTAAATAAGCAGCCTTCTTTGCCTCAAAAACAAAGACAAAGTTGCCAAAAGGATATATTTGGCATTTGTATCATCAGAGATAAAAACTTCAATAAATTGAGACTATATCATATCTAATTTTAATAATTATACATAGTTTCATTCATATTATATCATAATATATATATATATATATCATATTATATATTTCATTAGAACTATATTTCACTAATTTCAATTTCACAAACACTGTAATAGTATCAAAACACTAGTGTGCAATAATAAAATCAAACATAAGATGTCCTCGCAGGACATAACACAAGTGAATTGTGTTAACAGAAGGTGTTAACAAGTTAGTCTTGCAAAACCCACGCAGCGGGATGAACTCCCTGGTGGTTTGTTCTAAACCCTATGATGAAGAGGGGGAGGAGAGCAACTTGTTATGACCATCCTATTTAAGCAACTGGAACGCAAGGGAACTTCCTGCTTTTGATAACGTTGCACAGTGATGACGAAACGCGTCAAGATTGAATCCCTAATACGTCACTTCCAGCATGGACGTTAGAATACATGCTAATCTGCAGACAGCGTTATCCTGTCCGAGCCGATAGCCGCACGGGGACGATTATTTGAGTCGCTTTTCACAGCATTTTAACAAAGACAATTTTAATAGTAAGATGCCAATGTTCAATAAAAGTTTTAAGGATCTTACATGATGAGGAGTTCTCTTTTCATATCTTACATGCCTGCACGCCCTGGTCCATGAACGCCATAGTAGGAGGCAAGATATCACAGCGGGATTACCCAGTGGATATCGTGGTGGGATAGGTCCCCCCAAGAGACCTAAAAGCGCAGCTGACTCCTCTTTACCATAAGGTAAATGAGTCCAACTTATCCGGTGAGTGCGGAACCATATAGCCTCACAAGAGGAGGATTAAAAGTCACAGTTGAAGCACGGAGCACAAGAACACTTTAAAAATTTAATTTGCACAAGTCACTGTTTATTAATTTATTCATCAATGGGTTTATTAGTGACATGTTAACAGGATCATATATTTAATATCTATTTATTATTTATTTGAAAAGGTTCACAAATAATTATTTGTCCAGGCACAGACACAGAGTAATCACATATGGATTCATTTAATTTAGTTATTTATAGGTGGGGTGGGGTAAGCGCTGTTTAGCCAATTTTACCAAAATTGAGACTATAGTCTTCAAAAAAAGCAATGCTGGCATGTAGGCTTTTAAGGAAGAAGAGACAATTGGCCTAATTTACTAAAGGAGTTTCAGAATCTTCACTCAAAAATTATACAAATATTCAGTTCAATTATCCAATCACGTGAAAAATATTTGCACATGATTGGGTATTCAAAGTTAGCAGGAATTTGCTTTTCACATGATTGGATAAATAAAATGAATTTGCACACAGCGGTTAGAGTGAAGAACTCCTTTACTAAATCAGCTTCAGCTGTGTCTATTCTTTGGTGAAAGCAATCAACTGAAGAAGCAATGTTACAAAATACTACTTTTTTATTAAAAAAATGTATTCTCCCTTGGCTTTATACTATCAAACGGTGGATAGCTATAGATAGGTACAATATGCACAATAACTTTGCAGCTATTCAACTTTAACAAAAAATAAATAGGAGGAAATAAACACCACAACAGCGCTGAAGTGTTACAGGACACGACAAAAGATTCTGGAACGAGAAGGTTTGTTGACCAGTCAAAGCCGTAGAATGGCCAGAATCCACTCTCAAGTTTGCAACTCTCATGAATTGGGGAAATCTTTAATTCAAACATAAAGCAACAGGAAAGACTCACCAGCCTAAGAAGGGTGCACCAGCTTAATCCATTATCTCAAATAGCATTTATTGATAAAAATATATATAAAGACTCACAAAGGCTGTATATACATAGGGATGTAGTAAATCCTACGACAGGGTCTCCAGGCACCAGGGTATCCAGATCCTGGAGGTGCCAGGAGAACCTGTCATAGGATTTACATACTTGTGTAAATACTGCCTTTGTGAGTATTTTTATTTTTTTATCAGAAGAATGGTGTTTGAGGTAATGCACTAGGCTAGTGTGCCCTTTTGTTTAGAAAACAAACCTCAGTTTTTAAGCATTTGCAAACAACTAATTTAATAATTTACTGAGTACAGTATGCGCAGCTTCTTAATGTTTTAGTTCTTGTTTAAGCTGGTACCATGACCGCTACCAAAGGTTTCCTGTTTCAGGGTGGCTCCTTTCTCTTGAAGTGTCCTATGGAGCCCCCTTGCATGCAGAGACTAGAGTTGTGTCTCCCTGTACTGTGTGCATCAACAGAAACACACAACCCTTATAGCCTAGGATGGCAAGATACTCCCTTGTTCCTTCCTCCTTCTCTCCCCTCCCTTCTCTAAAATAATTGATTGGTTCCAGACTGCACTGTCCACTGTTAACTCTTTCCTGTAAAGACCGGAGAAGCTTAGGGAAGCAGCACTGAAAAAAGCAGGAGTTATCAATGAAAGTTGAAATCTTCAAAGGCTGTGGGTGCTTTCTAAAGAATAGAAACTTTGAACAGAATTTGTTTTGGTGCACCTGGACTGTATTTATCTTATTTATCAGCGTATAACACACACTTTTATCCCCTAAAAATAGGGGGATTTTCGTGTTATACGCTGATATAGGGCTGCCTCGTAGGGGAAGGAGGGAACGAGCGCCGCCAAAATACAGAGCTGTGATCTCCTGTGTACTCGGCTCGGCTCGCAGTCACGCCCAGTCCTGCCCCCTGGATGGCTCCTAGTATTGACATCCCGGCATTGGACCAAAGTTATGTCCATCAAAGGAGCTGAGCCAAGGGGAGGGACTGGGCGTGACTGCGAGCCGAGCTGATTACACAGGAGATCCGGCTCTGTCTTTTCCAGCAATGACAAGGCTGCAGATGGGCACGGATTAGCCTGCAAGTATGGACAAGGCTACAGATGGGCACTGATTAGGCTGTTATGATGGGCAAGGCTGCAGATGGGCACTGATTAGTCTGCAATGACGGGCAAGGCTGTAAATGGGTACTGATTAGGCTGCAATGATGGGCAAAGCTGCAGATGGGCACTGATCAGTTTGCATGATGGGCACGGCTGCAGATGGGCACTAATTAGGCTGCAATGATGGGCAAGGCTGCAGATGGGCACTGATCAGGTTGCAATGATGGGCACTGATTAGGCTGCAATGATGGGCAAGGCTACAGATGGGCACTGATTTGGCTGCAATGTTGGGCAAGGCTTCATATGGACACTGATCAGGCTGCAATGATGGGCAAGGCTGCAGATGGGCACTGATCAGGCTGCAATGATTGGCAAGGCAGCAGATGGGCACTGATTAGGCTGCAATGATGGGCAAGGCTGCAATGATGGGAACTGATCAGACTGCAGTGATGGGCAATGGTGAGGCTGCAGATGGGCAATGGTAAGGCTGCAGATGGGCACTGATCAGGCTACAATGATGGGCAATGGTGAGGCTGCAGATGGGCACTGATAAGGCTGCATTGATGGGCACTGACCCTTATTTTGCTTCAAAATTCTTTATTTAAAATTTAAGTTTTTTTCCTGAAACGTCCCTCTTAAAATTAAGGTGCGTGTTATATGCCTGTGTGTGTTATACGCTGATAAATACGGTAATTAATTTAACGCAGTTAAACCCAGGATCCTGCATTCACTCTATCTGGTCTCCCACAGTACACAGAACATGGAAATGCAATTTTAGTAACTATAAACTTCTAAATACCCTTTCTCATCAGCAGTATGTGTATATAAACTGAAAAGTTATTTCAAGGATTCTTCTTGAGAAAGGCTGAACTACAATATATTATATTTTTGGTTTTGAGTTTGTTAAAGCTTTAGGCTATATACTAAAGACATTTAGACACTCATTTGTTAAAAAAAAAATTAAATTCATGTAGTTTCAGTAAGATTTATGGAAAACACTTAACAACCACTTTATATAATATGTTTGTTTACTTAGAAGGGTTTTAAAGGGGTTGTACACCTTCGTGTTTTTTCACCTGGCAGTGACCGGCCCCCCAGCCCCCCCCCAGTTTTGCTTACCTGACCCCTAGAACTTGACCCAGCGGGGACACGCTGCCCCTTTGTCCGGATACATTCAGTAGCTATGGACGCCGAATGCTGGACTCGGGAGCGCGCCTGCAAGGTAACCCCCTCGGAGGGCGCTTCTCCTAGGGGGTCATCTGATGCGGGGAGGAGCCTCGAGTGCCGCCGGGGGACCCCAGAAGAGGATGTTCGGGGCCACTCTGTGCAAAACGAGCTGCAAAGTGGAGTTAAGTATGATATGTTTGTTTTTTTTTGTTTTTTTAAATGAACCCTTAAAATCACTTTAAATTCCAGTATGTATCTATTCACAATTACCTTGTAACAACTCAGAAGGACACTGTTGACAATAATCCATTAGTATCCTAGCAGGAGTTTTTGCCAAACTATCAGTTATTACTACACAGATAAATCTGCAGCAAATTACGCTCAAAGACCATAAAATATTTTGACCTCTACTTTCTGGCTACTGTACAATGGATTGGTCCAAAACACAAGCAGCCTCTGCAGCCAAGTGGTAAACTGATTTAGTGCTTTCAATAGGTTTTCATCCATTTACATTTCAAGGATATTTCATTTCTGAAAAGTGCTCCAGAACAACTCTGATCTATATCAGCATTAATGGTCTCTCTGCTTCAGTTTTTGATGGAAATGTAGGGCTCCATGTTGCAAATTCAGTGTGCAGAGTGTAAACAGACCGATAACACTGAGGATCATTTATCAGCTTTACAGCACAGCAAGGCAGAGCACACAAGAGATGGTGATACATTAGAGTGTCAATAAACCTAAATGTTTATTTTTTTGTGCTTTATAATATAAAATCATGTCCTCTACTTGTCTGCTGGAGCTTTCATGGATGAATATTTTCATTTGTTATGAATACCTGGCTGACCCTGCCGTTTCAACGGACCCCCCCCCCCCCCTCCAGTGCCGACCCAATAGCAGCTCATCCTCTGTTTGCCACTCACAATGCGCATGCTCTACCATTTGCCTTTAGTTATCCGTCCACATGATAATAAGCTGACCTTGATTGTGGGGTGGAGCTGGGAGGATGATTGAAGGAACCTTTCTTTACACCAGGCTTTTTCAACCAGGGTGTCCAGGCACCCTGGGTGCCTTGAGGCTTCTTCAGGGGTGCCTTGGCAAAATGCCTAAAAACTGCCCAAAAATTTTATACAAACCAGCGTATGGATAAAACCTGCCTACACAAAACCACAGGATTTCATTGTGCAACTTTACAACCTGCTAGCTGCCTGTGTTCTAATGACCAATGGCATTATCAGTTAATAAGGAGGATGTCTGTCACCTGCATAGCAACCTTGTTTGATCCTCCCCTGCCCTCTCCATCACAATTGGGGTCACATTAGCTGAGTGATGGAGAAAAGCTGAGGGAGAAGAGAAACATTGGAATACTAATCAGTACCAGTTTGCAAAAGTGTATTTGCTTTGGAAGAATCACCTCTAATGTTGGGGGTCCTACCTGTGTGGATGTTGCTGCATTATGTAAAACTATTAGAATAGCTTTTACATTTTAGAATGGGGTGCCTTGAGACTCTCCGTAATTCTTAAAGGGTGCCTTGAGACTGTCCATAATTTTTAAAGGGTGCCTCGAGATTGTCCATAATTTTTAAAGGGTGCCTTGACTGAAAAAAGGTAGCAGAGAAACACTGCTTTACACTGAGAGGCTCCCAGATTGTGATTGGCAGCAGCTCCTACAAGGAACCTTGCTGCCAGTTTAGTTTCAGAAGAGGCTGCCAATCTGCACAAACCTTGCCTCCAACTATGCTAGAATCATAATTATAGCTTTAGTTGCATCTGAATAATTCTTATAGATAATAAAATGTATTTAATATTGTTTATTGGATAGTTTTTATATGCAATTTGAATGTGTTTGCTTCTTTTTAAATACCTCATGACATCAACAGCACCTAAAAGTGCTGAGCAGTCATGGGAAAAGGAGCGGAAGTTCCTGCAGTGATGTCTACAGGCTGAGTCAGATGTTTGCTGCTTACTCCGCCCACCTATCGTACAGTGTGGTGCAGAGCAAGTAAACAGCGTCACATAACAGCGGCATAAAAGAGGTACTTATACTAATAATTTTCACGTGATCTACCCTGGATTGATTTGAGGGCCATATTTAGAGTGTTATCTCATATTTTCTGAAAAAATGAACAGGTAAACTGAACCCTACACCCTCACCCCCACCTCTCCAGTCCCTGGTATACTTACCTCCCATGGCTGATGTGTTGTCAGAGCCCACGCAACTAGGGTAGCTGCTCTTCTCTCTCTTATCTTTTTCTAGGGCTTCCAGGACAGATCACACTGCTGACAGATGTGGCACTTTCCAGCACTGACCAATCAGAACTCTGGACCATCCCAGAAGTCCTGGAGAGTGACAAGGGAGAACCACACTGGCTGCATGTGCATTGACAGCTTATCACTCATGGGGGTAAGTACAGAGAGTACCAGGGGGTAGAAAGGGTGTAGGTTGTTAGTTCACCTATTCATTTTTTCTGAAAAGATGAACTAACACTTTACATTTTAAATATTAGGCTGCTTTCACACAGAGGCGCTTTACAGGGCTATAGCGCTAAAAATGGCGCCTGTAAAACACCTCTCCTGTCACTCCAATGTGAAAGCTGAGGGCTTTCACACAGGAGCGGTGCGCTGGCAGGACGCTAAAAAAAAGTCCTGCAAGCAGCATCTTTGAGGCGCTGTAGGAGTGGTGTATACACTACTCCTACAGTGCCCCTGCCCATTTTGAACCTTTTTTCGGCTGTTAGCAGGGGTTAAAAGCACCCTGCTAGCGGCCGAAAAGCGCCACAAAAACGACGGTAAAGCGCAGCTAAAAATAGCGTTGATTTACCACCGATGCCCGGGCACTGTCAGTGTGAAAGTGCCTTAAAGAGAATATTGGGCTACATTTACATGGCTGTAATAAATGCATTTAAAATAATATTTTATTTAAAGTGCAAGCACATTCAAAACAGACATGCACACAGATGCGTAAACATGCGCTGCATTCAGATCCGTAGCCAGAAAAATTTAACAATTTGAATTTGAAGACATGCTTTTTACACACTTACAAATGTATATACTTGTAAAGGCATGTATACAACTATACCAGTTGCAAAAAATGCATTCTGGTATTGAAAAAAGGAGGATTTAGATATTCAGTGTTATGCATTTAAAAAATGTATCTAAAAGAAAGCATTTTACTGATCATTTACGTCAGGACTTTTGTTCCAGAAAAACCTTGTCTATATAATCAGTAACATTTTTACAGTCATGTAACTGTAAACTGAATGTTTTTAATAACACTTTGATGGGACTCCCTTTCTATAAGACTGCAGCTTGATTGCAAATTGCCCTTTCTCCAGCTAAAAAGTAGTTACTGAGCAAGCATTCCACTTCTATAACATGGCAGTCATTCCCCTCAGTCTACCCTCGTTGGAGATAAATTTGTGTACATGCATTTGCTCAAATGATATTGAAACATATACAAAAATGTATAGTTTAGAATTCTGGCAGTTTCCAGCTCTGCAGAGAAGGCTATAGCCTACTCTTTCTAATAAAGTTGTTCAATAAAATCTTAGCTATGCTTAAACTTGCTCCCATCCCCATTCTAAGCTTATTCTATCTACCCTGTAAAGGAAAGCTGGCACTGGGAGCGCATCACATTACCGGATTGGAGCACCCTCAGTATAGACAATTATAGTCATCTTTCCTCATATGCAATTAGTGGACCTCCAGCTGTTGCAGAACTACAAGTCTCATGAGGCATAGCAAGACTCTGACAGCCACAAGCATGACACCCAGAGGCAGTCTTGTAGTTTTGCAACAGCTGGAGGTCCGCTAAATGCATATCCCTGCTCTACAGGATAGTTAGAATAGGTTTATGCCGTGTACACACGGGCGGAGTTTTCGGCATCAAAGGTCCGACGGTCTTTCTGACGGACTTTTGACGGACTTTTGACAGACTTTCGAACGAACTGACTTGTCTACACACAATCACACCAAAGTCCGACGGATTCTTACATGATGACGTACGACTGGATTAAAATAAGAAAGTTGACAGCCAGTAGCCAATAGCTGCCCTAGCGTCGGTCTTCGTCCATTGGACTAGCATACAGACGAGCTGATTTTTCGACCGGACTCAAGTCCGTCGGAAAGATTTGAAACATGTTCCAAATCTAAAGTCCGTCTGATTTTCGACCAAAAAAGTCTGCTGCAGGTCCGATGAAGCCCACACACGGTCGGATTGTCCGACGGATTAGTTCCGTTGGACCAGTCTGGTCTAAAAGTCCGCCCGTGTGTACACGGCATTAGAATGGGGGAGGGAGTAGGTTTAAATATGGATAGCATTTGACTGAACTTCCACTTTAGGTGAAGCAGAACATAGCCTATTGAGCCATAAATGTTACATTGGACAATATGTACAACCATTGGTGGCTAACTAAGGCTTGTTTCTCCTACAACTAAAAGCAGGAATGCTTTCAACATTCACAGCTTAGTAATATAAGTGCTTGTTGTGTTAAAATCAGAGACTGGTTAAAGGCCTTGAAACTTTAAAAGCCCCTATGTCTTTGAAAAAAAAAAGAAAAAACAAACCTCTTATGCTATCTGCAGCTAAGAATTTAACCTTTACAAAAATGCTGGTGATTACATTCCTCATAACATAACATTATCAGTATTGAAGTATATCCAAAACCAAAAGCTATTGTTAATTTTGGATGGATTAAGAAAGCGATAAACCCCTGCCAAGCTTTTATTACTTTATGTCCCAAGCTGGGGAGATACACCCTTTGTATTTGTTTTAGTGACCATTGTCACCAATGGTAACATTAAGGGAAAATAAAAGGAAAGACATTTAACAGGGACCCTTGTTGTAACTGTCTTAGCAGCCATTTACACTTGACCACGAGTGTTTTCAGGCCATTTTGGAACTTTTTTTTGCGCTTTCGTATGCTTGAGCACTTTTGTTTTAGCCAATAGAAAGCTAGCTACAATGGAAATGCACGATTCTGCCCCAAAGAAGCTCCTGTACTTACTATAGAGACAAGGTTTAAGCAACACGATGCTCAGGTATGAACGGACATCATCACACTCAAGTGCAAATAGGGTCTTGGGGAGGGTCTCCCTCAGTTTTGGGAGATTTCATTTGACTTTCTAATGTACAGTGCCTTGAAAAAGTATTCATACCCCTTGAAAGTTTCCACATTTTGTCATGTTACAACCAAAAACGTAAATGTATTTTATTGGAATTTTATTTTATAGACCAACACAAAGTGGCACATAATTGTGAAGTGGAAGGAAAATGATAAATGGTTTTCAAACTATTTTACAAAAAATATCTGAAAAGTGTGGCATGCATTTGTATTCAGCCCCCTTTACTCTGATACCCCTAACTAAAATCTAATGGAACCAATTGCCTTCAGAAGTCACCAAATTAGTAAAGTCCACCTGTGTGTAATTTATTCTCAGTACAAATATAGTTGTTCTGTGAAGCCCTCAGAGGTTTGTTAGAGAACCTTAGTGAACAAACAGCATCATGAAGGCCAAGGAACACACCAGACAGATCAGAGATAAAGTTGTGGAGAAGTTTAAAGCAGGATTAGGTTATAAAAAAAATATCCCAACCTTTGAACATCTCTTGGAGCACAATCCATCATCCGAAAATGAAAAGAGTATTACTCAACTGCAAACTACCAGGACATGGCTGTTCACCTAAACTGACAGTGCGGGCAAGGAGAGCATTAATCAGAGAAGCAGTCAAGAGGCCCATGGTAACTCTGGAGGAGCTGCAGAGATCCACAGCTCAGGTAGGAGAATCTGTCCACAGGACAACTATTAGTCGTGCCCTCTCCAAATCTAGTCTTTATGGAAGAGTGGCAAGAAAAGGAGCTATTGTTGAATGAAAGACATGAGAAGTCCCGCATACAGTTTGCGAGAAGCCTTGTGGGGACACAGCAAAAGTGTGGAAGAAGGTGCTGTGATCAGATGAGAACAAAATTGAACTTTTTAGCCCAAAAGCAAAATGCTATGTGTGGTGAAAAACTAACACTGCACATCACCCTGAACACACCATCCCCACCGTCAAACATGGTGGTGGCAGCATCATGTTGTGGTGATGCTTTTCTTCAGCAGGGCCAGGGAAGCTGGTCAGAGTTGATGGGAAGATGGATGGAGCCAATTACAGGGCAAGCTTGTTAGAATGGCCCAGTCAAAGTCCAGAGCGATATCCAATTGAGAATCTGTGGCAAGATTTGAAAATTGCTGTTGACAGACACTCTCCATCAAATCTGACAAAGCTTGAGCTATTTTGCAAAGAAGAATGGGCAAAAATGTTACTCTCTAGATGTGCAAAGCTGGTAGAGACACCCCCCAAAAAGACTTGCAGCTGTAATTGCAGTGAAAGGTGGTTCTACAAAGTATCAACTCAGGGGGGCTGAATACAAATGCACACCACACTTTTCACATATTTATTTGTAAAAAAAACTGAAAACCATTTCTCATTTTCCTTTCACCACACAATTATGTGCTACTTTGTGTTGGTCTATCACATAAAATCCCAATAAAATACATGTATGTTTTTAGTCGTAACATGGTTACATTTTGGTTGCAAAATGTGGAAAATTTCAAGGGATGTGAATACTTTTTCAAGGCACTGTATCTATGGAACAGAAAGTGAAGGAAATCTCCCCAGTGGCACAGAACCAGTCAAAAAAAAATGACAAGGGTTTCAAGCCTACTCTATCCAAAAGTTTTTATATACTTTAAATATAGTCAACACTTATTTCATTTTTTTTATCTCTTCTCTAGCTACACAATTTGTTTTCAGTTCGAAATATGACAAACAAAAGCTACTTTTTCAAAAAGGCAAAATATAAATAAAGTTGAATAAGATGTTTTACAGAAATTGAGATAGTCCGTTTCCTAAGCAATGATTTGAAAAGTTCATTCAAATTCCCCTGTCAGTAAATTGAAAATATTAACTGGAATGTAATGTTCTTGGGAAATAAACTCAAGGAACCTAGATTAAATAATTCACCTGAGCAGACTCCGCTGGAGGTGACTAATAACTGTACAGGCTAAGGGTGGAAAGAAGCACAATGCATGAACATCATTAGTGGAAGCAGCACTGTCAGCCCCTTAGGGGTTCCCGCTTTCACTGAATAGAGAATGGTAAGAATGTAAAGGCAGAGAGGAGCTGAAGATAATGAACCAAAAAGGACAAGACCTGTCAGTGTACCAGACAACAAAACCTCTAAGGTATTTTGGAATATAGTTTCCTTGTCTTACATGACTTTTAGCATGCAAAATGGATATTAGTTACAATGAGCAGTAGACTGAGGTCATCACAACTGACACGGCAAGTGTTGCCTAATCATAAACAATAAGTCAGTTTATGTTCATTTGTAATGTTGTTTGATCCGGGCTACAAAAGATGGCACACTGTGTCACTAGCTATTAGATACCACTGTCCTGCACAATAAAGCAGGTAGAGAGAAGTCCTGGCTGGAAGTTATTTTTTTTTAAATTGGTCTGAATCAGTGGTCTCCAAACTGCGGCCTGGGGGCCAGATGCGGCCCTTTGCTTGCTTTTATCCGGCCCTTGGGCACTATTTTATTCGTTAACACCAATGTTCCTCTAAGTTCCTACAAATGACAGCAATGATGTGATGTATTTCCTCCCAATGACACCAATGATGGAGCACAATTCCTACCAATTACATCAGCTATGGGGCACATATCCTCCCACTGACACTGATAGGGGATTGTCTGCTCCCACTGATGCTGGGACACTTTGATGGCCACAGTCTGGCCCCCCTAAAGCCTGGAGGACAGTAGACTGGCCCTACGTTTAGAAAGTTTGGAGACCCCTGGTCTAAATGATCCCACTGCCACCTCCTGTAAAGGTGACTCTGATGGAAACATATGTACTAAGGCCTTAAATATGCAATTTTTGGTCTGCAGGAATCAAATCAAGACTGACTGTAGATGACTGTAGATGTAGAAACGAAATAGCAACATATCTTTTCCATGGCAACTGCTAAATGACCAAGGGCAGTCATAATGGTCTCCTAAAATTCAGGACTGTTTAATGCCATCACTGTATGCATATCATTGTAGATGGCTGGGACTCCTTGTGATTACTTACCGGTCATTATAAAAGCAAAATCAATCTAGAAATCTGCGGTCAGAGGTGATTTTATCCATAATTTTATTCTTCAAAACTATAACACGTCATAGAGAATATTCTCATGAAGAATTTTAAAACATAATAAAACTTGTATTGTGTGTTTAATATTTCAGATGTGCTGGAAATATGAAAGTATTTGTGTAATTTGCAATGTGACTCACTTGAATTGAAAATATTTTACTATAATGTCCTGTCCAGTATTTTTTTCTGCTGCTGAATAACCTGGAATAACTGGCATGTCATAATATATGATCCATCGCCATTTATACAGCAACTGAACATTGACTGTAAATTTTACAAGTCATACTGTACCTAAGAAACATGTTTGTTCCGGGTACAAGCCTGTTAAAGACCCCAGCAATAAAAGCTTATTTACGTATAGGGGATATAATGTGCATATTTGTGTGCAGCCTATTGCATTAGGGTGTGCACCCCAAAGCACAAACACATATGCCTTTCTCTGCAGCTTCAACTGCACAGGACAGGGAATATATGGGAAGTGCTCTGTCCTGAGCTGCTTCCTGTTCATTCACAAACTGAAGCATAGTAAACGCAGTTTACTAAAGCATCTCTTGCAGCAGCCTGGGGGGGGGGGGAGGGAAGCCAGCAGCAGTGCAGGGTGGGGGGGGGAAATTACGGGGGGAAGTCCGGGCAGTAGGGGGAATCGGCACTGCACATAGTAATGGGTGTCCCCAGGCACACCTGGCACACTCCCTGTGCATGCCTGTGATAATGTGGTTGACAAAGAAATAATAGGATAGAAGACTTGATTCTAGGAACTGAATAACTTTGAAAATTGGGCATAAATGATGGCAGGAGCTGATAGAAATCATACCAAAAGTGGGATGTGTGCCACTGGACACAAGCATCCTTACTTTAGGTGATGCGTCGTGGGATTTAGGGTATTACACAAAGAGCTTGTGTTAAAATAGCCACACTCTAGTGTCAGTTACCAATAAAATGCACCATGATTCAGATTGCAGAATAGGTATATCTGCATTTATGGGCTTGGGAGCCATTTAGTAAGGGTAAGAAATAATTGGCAGAAAGAGACTGCTTTGATATGTTATTACAGACAATTTTAATACCTGTAAAAATTAGAGATTGTCCCCATACAATTTAAATTTTAGCCTCTTTATCAGTTGTGTGGGAAAGGCCTCCTATTAAAAGTGTTGATGTGCGGCATACCGCATAGCAATCACTGTTTTGGTTACAACTCATGGTTAGATCAAAAGAAGAGTTTCTTGGTACTATTTATTCCCATTAATAAGTGTCTTAACCACTTGCCGACCAGCCACCGCAGTTGTACTGCGGCAGAATGGCATGGCTGGGTGAAGCAACGTTATGTAAGGGCGCTTCGCCCTGTGGCCACTAGGGGGCGCGCAAGCTGATGCAAGTGCCCGGGGGTCATGATCACCGCTGGGCTCCCGCGATCGCTGCTGACACATGGAGAACCTGGATCTGTGTGTGTAAACACACAGTTTCCGGGTTCTCTGAGGGGAGAACAGACAGATCGTCTGTTCATACAGAGTGTGAACAGTGATCTGTCATCTCCCCTACACAATCCCCTCCCCCTTCAGTTAGAACACAAACTAGGGAACACATTAACCCCTTGATCGCCCCCTAGTGGTAACCCCTTCACTGCCATTGACATTTTTTACAGTAATCAATGCATTTTATAGCGTTGATCGCTGTATTAATGCCAATGGTCCCAAAAATGTGTCAAAATTGTCCGATGTGTCTGCCATACTGTCGCAGTCCCGATAAAAATTGCAGATCGCCGCCATTACTAGTAAAAAATAATTTATAATAAAAATGCCATAAAACTATCCCCTATTTTGTAGATGCTATAACTTTTGCACAAATCAATCAATATACGCTTATTGTGATTTTTTTTTTTACCAAAAATACGTAGAAGAATACATATTTGCCTTAACTGAGGAAAAAACTTTTTTTTATACATTTTTGGTGGATATTTATTATAGCAAAAAGTAAAAAATAATGCGTTTTTTTCAAAGTTGTCGCTTTTTTCTTATTTATAGCGCAAAAAATAAAAACCACAGAGGTGATCAAATACCACCAAAAGAAAGCTCTATTTGTGGGAAAAAAAGGACGTCAATTTTGTTTGGGTGCAACGTCGCATGACCGCGCAATTGTCAGTTAAAGCAACGCGGTGCCGAAACGCAAAAAGTGCTCTGGTCAGGAAGGGGGTAAAATCTTCCGGGGCTGAAGCGGTTAAAAAAGTTTCAGAAATGTTCAGGATAAGTGTAGGATAAGTATAAGAACAAGCAAATAAACTGTAATAAACTTAAAATGCTAATTATATAGATGTAGAGGTAATAGAAATGGATTAGCTAGGGATGATGTTATTAATATATATTGCTTCTAAAGGAAACAGAATGAACCTTTAGAATAAGTAGTGTTCTCCTTAGAATATTTTTTGCAGCCAGGCAGGAAAATGCCCCCAAAAAATGCAATGTAATATCTTTCAAAATATTGTTCAAATATTTCTGAAATCTATTATTTATACTCTATAATTTAGGAGCACAAAAACATAAAATGATTTCTAAATTATCCAAATTAAAAATATAAAAGACAAGGTTGTTGAGTTAATATGTACCAAATATATTCAGCCACAGAACTAAATGCACTTTTTGTAAAACTGTGAGAAACTATGATACTCAATACCATAAGGGAATTTTACTATTCAACTTAATTTTTATATTGTTAAATGGTAATATTTATTTTGATCCATACTTGTCCACTGATATGTTAGATATTATTAAGGACTGATCATGCAATTGACAGGAATGTTATAAATGGGTTTTAGGACATCGACTCCGTATCCGACGAAGCAGTAAAGCAAAATTTGTGGGGAGAACAGTATTTTTATGGCAGAGTTTTATTGCAAGCAAATAAAACATAGCAGTGAAGTCCTGTCTATGGGGTGTAGTATTTACTATCCCATTTAATTTCTGTTCTGCTAGTGTGTCACATTGTGCAGCATAAAGAAATTCTGGAAAGTATGTGAAAACAGACCTAGAGATAATAGTCTGCTGTGGGAATTTGTTGCATTTTGTTTATGTTACTATTACCTATTATTTTATAAAAGCCATCACAGTACTTTGCATTAATGAGAAGTGCTTAAAAGTATATTTAAAGCAGAGCTCCACCCAAAAGGGGAAGCTCCGCTTATCTGCTTCCTCCCCCCTCTGGTGTCACATTTGGCACCTTTCGGTGGGGAGGGGGGAACGGGAACCTGGTTTTGACAGGTACCCGCTCCCACTCCCGTGTGATCTCGCCTGGTTTTGACAGGCACCCGCTCCCACTCCCGGCCTCCCTCCTCCTTTCCTTGCCACGGGGCCATTCACAAAGCGCAGCACACTTCGTGCATGCACAGTAGGGAACGGACTGTGAAGCCGCAAGGCTTCACTGCCAGTTTCCCGTAAAGGCGATGGCGGTGTCAGCACCCGAGAGCCGATGGAAACATCGGCTGGGGTGCCAAAATCGCTGGACTCCAGGACAGGTAAGTGTCCTCATTTTAAAAGTTAGCAGCTACAGTATTTATAGCTTGTTGTTATAATCCTTGCAATGTACATAGATCACCCAGAGGGGAATGTTTTTTTTTTCTCAACAAAAGTGGAGTTACATTTTAAGTAAATTTAGAAATACCTGTCATATATTTAGCAAATGTGCCATACCAGAAGTTTAGGAGACATTTGGTGTCAATTTGTATTAACAAAATACAATCTCAAATAGAAGCAAAAGCCAACTTGCAAAATTTTTTAAAACAAAAAATGACTGTAAAGAATATTTTACAGAATAATTCACGTGTGTGCATTATATTACAGAGCCATATAGAAAACTTATGACGTTTTTTTCCAGTCTTTTATCTTATGTAACATACTAAAGTCCACCCTGTTAGGGAAAGAAATTAATGGAAAAGTGACATCAATCACATTACATACAAAATAAGCTACCATGGCCAAAATATTAGGTGGAAACAGTTCCTTTCCTTGGGCCAGCTCACAACTTGTTGAAGATTTTGTTTTGGCATGTCGAATATATGGCTTTGTGCATATGCCCAGCCATACATCCCATTCTATTGCCTAATAGGCATATCGCTTTGCACATTTTTTGTTTTTTTTTGTTTTTTTATAGATATACAAAACGGTACAAAGCATTGAGCAGCACAGAGAACTGGACCATTATTGGGACATTTATCAAGTCATACATATGTGAAGGTGATATAGAGAGAGTCTAGTGCCCAATGCAAGAAAAGCAACTTTTCTTAACAGCAACTATGTAGTAACATCCCAGGAAGAAACCAAGCTGGTATATCCCCAAAGAGGCTAGATCAAGGGATTACATCAGAGATGGTGTCTGATATTGTATCCCCACTCAAACAGGTTATCTGGAGGTATGATAATGAATGAGACATTGGAGCCTAAATACTAGGCTGGTAAGTGGTGTGAGAGTAAAGAAGGTCAGGAGGTTGAAAGAAGAATAAGAAGAAAAATGAGAAAAGGTGAGAAGATGAAAAAAAAGGAGAGGAGAGGTGAAGGTAGGGAAAAACAAGTGGGGTGGGTGGGAAAGGGATGGGGGAGGAGACTTGGCGGGGGGGGGGGGGGGGGCATAGATGGGTGAGACAAAGCATTGTTGGCTCAAGTTAGGTAGTCCTGGTGAAGATATATACAAGTTCTCCAGTGAAGAGCCTTATTTTGATATTGATGAAAAAACAAGTTTTACTAAATTATTTGCCTGTTTGATTAGATGCCACCACAAGATTCCCTGTGGTTTTTATTTAATTTACTTGATTTGACCAGACCCTAATTGGTGGAGGGTTTGTCTATTTCGAGTAAAGTGGAATGCATGGTTTTGCTGCATTTAGTAGGTGTATGAGAGGAGGTTTGTTATTGCATTTTAGTGGTAGTGGTGTAAGGCACTGTTTCTCAACCCGAGGTACCAAGGGCAGGGGGTACGCCGCCCAGAGCCGAGTGAGACTCCTCACTCTCACTCCTGCTGTGGCTCCCTCTTTTCACATACACAAGCGTGCCAACCGGAAAGTGACAGTGACAGTGACAGTGAACAAGTCAGTAATGTTACTAAAAACTAACTTTTTTTATTTATTATTTTACTTGTGTATTCTTTTTTCCCTTTGTCTGTACATTTCAGTTAGCTGCACTCTTGAGTACTCAACTACAAAAAGTCTTCTGACTTCATGTTCTGCAATGCAAAGAAGTCAAAACTCACATAAATTGAATGTTTATATACTGTTTATAGCACTTACAGATTGTACCTCTTTCTATGGCAGTTTATTATAACTTTTGTCAAGAATAAAGAATAACTCTGTAGTTTTCTTCACCCTCTGACACTTTTAGGGCTCATTTATACTTGCTCTAACTTTAACACACATTAAAGTCCCTACCACTTCAACATGCTTTTTTGATGTGTTTTTGATGCTTCTGTGATGCTTTGGTGGTGTTTCGATGATGCTTTGGTAAAGCTTTTTTGAAGCTTTAGTGAAGCTTGGCAAATGCCCTGTGTGTGTTGATTTTTGATTTGTTTTAAAGGGGCCCAGTAGAACCCCAGCTCAGTAGTAGCCTCATTTAGAATATCCCCAGCTCATTAGTACCCATGTTCAGCAGATCCCCAGCTCATTGGTACCCTTGTTCAGCAGATCCCCAGCCTATTAGTAGCCTTGTTTATCATATCCCCTGCTCAGTAGTACCCCCAGCTCTGCTGATACCTTACTCAGTAGTAACCCTCTGCTCTGCTGATCTTCTGCTCATTTTACAAGCTTTCTATAGTAAGCTCTGTACTGACCCTGACATCGCCAAGGTGTCTGGGCTGTTGCCTTTGAAGCTTTCAACACCAGAAGCTGTATGTAGGAAAATGCCTACAGATTATCAGTTACAGCTATGAGTAGAGAGGCTTGGCAAAGCCAGGGAAAACTAAGCATGTTCCCTGCATTCACTTAGAGATACAGGCCTCATGCACACAGGTGACTGGGAGCCACAGGTGCTGCACACAGCTGGCCATAGAAATCAATAGCTATAGATGGATGTATGGATATACGATCCTGGATGCAGACTGTCTGCATCCAGGGGCATATATCCATATGCATGCACGTTTTTGCAACTACCAACGTATTCCCGCAGCACATGTGGCTCCTAGGTGGGGAAATACTCCTGAATTTTACATTATATGGCCCCAGGCACCTGTGTTAGGCCATAAACAATTAATTTAAGTAAGCAGCCTGAAAAGTGTTTCTTGATGGCAGTGTCTCTTTAAAACTCCAGGAAAATATAAAAGATACACATGTATGCAGTTTTGTATTCACTAATACATCATTTAATGTATTTTTTTTTTATACAAGAAGTCTAATGCTATTCCGGTACAGAAGAGGTCAGATTTGGAGCAGGAGAAGCATCATAGAAAGCCAATCTAATTACAGGCTGTGGAAGGGACTAGATCTGTAAGTGCTACAGAACTGCCGAGAAAAATCAGGTCTCCTGCCTTGCAGAACAGGGCTCCACGCAAACAGCCCTGACCTGTAAAAATCCACGCATTTATAAAGTCTACAAATAAAGGATCTTAAAGAGGAATGACAATACAAACGGCATGTGTGATAGAGTGGCAAAGCTTCTCACTCAACTGACTGTAAATCAGGACGTCTCTACGGAGCCCTGGATTTCAAGTGGTTGTAAAGGCTGAAGGTTTTTACCATCATGCATTCTAGGTAAAAAACCTCCTCTGTGTAGCAGGCCCCCCAGCCCCCCACCCCTCTCCGCCCTTATACTTACCTGAGCCCAATCTTCCTCCAGCTATGTGCAAAAGAACCTCGGCTATCCACGGACTCGCCCTACTCAGTGGCAGCAGGAGCCATTGGTTTTCCGCTGCTGTCAATTACAGCCAATGAGGAGAGAGGGGGCGGGGCTGAGCCACAGCTCTGTGTGTGAATGGACCTGCAGAGCCGTGGCTTGGGAGCAAGTCTGCTCGGGTGCTCCCATTGCAAGCTGCTTGCTCTGAGAGCACTCAGCAGGAGGGAGGGGCAAGGAGCGCTGGCAGGGCACCCAAGAAGAGGAGAATCGGCGCTGCTCTGTGCAAAAACACTGCCCGCATGGTGAGTATGACAGGTTTATTTGTTTTTTTTTTTTCATTTGACTTTAATATTAATTTAAGGGTGAGGAATATAACGTTGCCTTTGAGGGACTGTTGTAAATTGAACTTTTAAGGTAGATAAAGTAAGTAGAAAAAGAAGATAGAAAATATGTTTTTTCTAATTACATTTTCAAAGAGACTTTTTGTCATTGAAGCAATGGGCAGGTTTAGCTGAAAACTAAAATACAGGACAAATGTATTGAAATATGATTATTTACACTATTTTCATGACAGGTATCCTCCTTAAAGTGATTGTAAAGTCTTGATTTTTTATTTAAAAATAACAAACATGTTATACTTACCTGCTCTGTGCAGTGGATTTGCAGAGGGCAGCACCGTTCCTCCTCTTCTCGGGTCCATCTTCGGCGCTCCTGGCTATCTCCCTCCTGTCGAGTGCCCCCACAGCAAGCAGCTTGCTATAGGAGCACCCAAGCCGAGCGACAGCTCCATGTGTCTATTCAGACATGGAGCAGCGGCCGGCCCCGCCCCCTTTCTCTCCTAATTGACTGAATTTGATTGACAACAGTGGGGGCCAATGGCGCAGCGCTGCTGTCTCAGCCAATGAGGAGGGAAGTCCCTGGCAGCCGAGACACTCCTGCAACATCGCTGGATCTAGATGGGGCTCAGGTAAGTATTAGGGGGGATGAGAGGGGCTGCTGCACACAGAAGGCTGCACAGAATGCATTAAGATAGAAAAAAAAACCTTCTGTCTTTACAATCACTTTAGGCTATTTCACTAAGGTAGTTATACCCAGCAACAGCGTTCCCTCCAAGTTGCACTGTTAATCCAGAAACATTAGCTGTAGGAGAGGAGTAATGAGGTGGTCAGGGGATCTGCAGTCTCTATTTCATGGTTTTCCATAGGATAAGCTATATTGTGCTAAAAATAAGCCAAGTAACTGCGATTGCCAACTCTTACATAGAAACACGATCAATAGGTTTCAGCCTGCTGCTGCTAAGTATAACTCCCCCTATTAAAAGACAAGTTTTATATATTACATAATTACATAGTTTGCCAGGGTAAAAAAAGGCATGTCAATCAAGTTCAACCAAACAAAAAAAAAAATTAAAAATAAAAGATTTTGCATCCTCAGCACACTAAACCTGCTGTTCATTCAGAGAAAAGCAAAAAACTGTTTATAAAGCATGGTCCAATTTTCTCTAGCAACAAAAAAAAAATCCTTCCTGATCCCCAAAGGCAGTTGAAGTTTTTTTGAGTTTTTTTTTTTAAATAACGTCATATGCCCCAGTAAATCCTCATTAAAATAATATTCAAATGCAGGCAGGTCGGCACGAGTTGAAAGGTATCCTATTATTCCCTAAGCGATCTGCAGGCCCATGGTCTTCACAGAAGCCAGTACTGCTAGCTGTCATGGTTACAGATGATCTAGATGGGGCGTGAAGAACGTGTGAGGTTTATTTGTTTTGCCGTTTTCCATTGACGAGAAGGACATATTCAACTTTGTTTTATTAAACAGAAATAATGTTTTACGTGTTCCCAAGCTTTCCCTCGAAAGGCCGATAAGAGAATTTGAGAATACTGTACTCTACTACAAAAATTAAGCATTTCGTGAAAATAATTCAAATGAGAATTCTAAATCTAAACGAGGAAAATCTGTTGCATTTCAGATTTCTTGTGTTCAAAGCATCTTTCTTTTCCAAAAGCCCAAAGCCACAGAAACGACATGTTTTAAGCTCAGTTTACTGAACAGCACCACAATGGCAGTAAAAAAAAAAATGCAGGCAGACATGAAAAGTATCGGTGCTCTCTGATCATTTGGAGAATGCCTAAATGTCAGGTCCCTTGTCAAAGCAGATAAAAGAAGTCCTAGCATATGCATAGTTAAAGAGAAAGTATATTGATTGTTGGCTATTTGAGGATATTTTTTGTTAGTGTACTTGAAACTGCTTACTGTTGTTTTCTATTATTTTTAAATTAAATAAAATTGTTTATTTAATAAAAAAAACATTAAATGCAGGGTACATCAATGTAACTCAGTTCGCAAATTATGCTGTGCTTACTAGTACACTGTAGAGACCCTGGTACAGCCAGTAAGCCAGATTGGTCTGTATGAATAAAGATAGGAGAGAGAGTTTTTCTTCAAGACTTATGCCCCATACACACGGTCGGATTTTCCGATGGAAAATGTCCGATCGGAGCGTGTTGTCGGAAATTCCAACCGTGTGTGGGCTCCATCGGACATTTTCCATCGGATTTTCCGACACACAAAGTTGGAGAGCAGGAGATAAAATTTTCCGACAACAAAATCCGTTGTCGGAAATTAAAATCGTGTGTACACAAATCAGGCCGACAAAGTGCCACGCATGCTCAGAATAAATAAAGAGATGAAAGCTATTGGCCACTGCCCCGTTTATAGTCCCGACGTACGTGTTTTACGTCACCGCGTTTAGAATGATCGGATTTTCCGACAACTTTGTGCGACCGTGTGTAGACAAAACAAGTTTGAGCCAACATCCGTCGGAAAAAATCCTAGGATTTTGTTGTCGGAATGTACGAACAAAGTCCGACCGTGTGTACGCCCTATTAGCTATGTGTGTGATCTGATCTCCCCGCTCTTCAGGTCTATTTCAGCACACCAGATCATGTATGGGGGGGGGGCATTTACTAAAACTGGAGCGTGCAAGCTCTGCATAGAAACAAATCAGCTTCCAGGGTTTTATTATCAAAGCTTAATTCAACAAGCTGATTGACCATGCACAGTTGCACAGGATTCAGAGTGCTCCAGTTTTAGTAAATCTCCCCCATAATGTATATATACAGTATTATATACTGCACATATATTGTCCACACTCCTTTTCTATTGCCACTATTGTGAGCATGTGTAGCATTAAAGTGTTACTAAACCCACAACTGTAAAAAATAGTCTGTATATGCAGTAAAGAATGCTTGCTATACTCACTGTGGAACCTAAGGGGTTAATCCTCCGCATTGTGTAAAAAGGCTGTTTGATCCTGGCTTCTCTGATGCTCCCCTTCTTCCACTGTCCCCTGATAATTTTCTGATAACACAAGAGTCTATGGAGTCCGGCTGCACATGCTCAGTTTGGTGTGTATTACTAGAGAGGTTTTTTTGGGAGAGTGCAGATCAGCAAAGGGCCAATCAGCACAGAGGGTCAGGGGTCTTGCAGTCTCATAGGACAGTCAGAAAACTCCTCCTACAAGCTTTAACCGGTGCTTGGCTGGACACTTATAGAAGTCACAAGACTGCTCTAACTGCTGATGAGAAAAGGTATTTAGAAGTATATATGTATATTAAAATAATTGCATTTGCAAGTTCTGTGTACTGTGGGAGACCAGATATAGTGAATGCAGGGTCCTGGGTTTAGTAACACTTTAAATCACTTCTCCTGGTCTTTAACTCAAAGAGAGTTGGTTATACAAGCTGGGGAGATTTGCAGCAGAGGTTTAGCATCATGAAGGTTGGACATTGATGTACGGGAGGTAATGAGGTGGGTATGTCGACTTCAGTGGTAGTTATAGTGTTAGTGATATTACATCTGGAGCAGAAAGTAAGGAATCAAAGCTCAAGGAACGTGGATCATATCCTACATTAGGTTCCAGATGCTACACCATTGATCCTGAGCTCACCTCATGGAGAGGTGTGGCATGAGCAAAGTGGGATGATAGGGAGAAGTGAATGCCTCCAGACATTCTGTCACAATCACTTTACTCTGGTATCATGATTTTTAGTTAATAACAAGCTTACCATGGTTAATGCCATGCATGTTTAAAAGCTGTTCGTTTTTACAACTGCATCTGCAGAGAAACTGTTCTATGCCAGAGGCCAGAGGCCAGAACAGAAGCAACATGTTCACAGGTGTCCGGAAATCACTTTAAATGCTATTTATGGGGTGGGCTGCATTTTTTACACACAGAAACTATTTATAGTGTTCTTCAAGATGCTAATTCTTTTCCAGCTCCTTTGGCCTTATTCAACAGAAAAAAAAAAATCACTGTTAAAGTGATAAGAGCTGCTGACAGGTACAGTATACAGTGCCTGTAAATACCTGCATTAGTTTTAGTCCTCCAGGCCCAGCGGACCTTAAAGTGGAAGTTTAGGAAAAAACTAACTCTAATTCTACTCTCTGCCACATTCTAATGCCGCGTACACACGGTCGGACTTTTCGACCAGACTGGTCCGACGGATCAAATCCGGCGGACAATCCGATCGTGTGTGGGCTCCACCGGACCTTTAGCGGACTTTTCCAGTCGCAAATCTGACGGACTTTAGATTTGTAACTTGCTTCAAATCTTTACGTCGTAACTCCGCTCGTCTGTATGCTAGTCCGACGGACAAAAACCAATGCTAGGGCAGCTATTGGCTACTGGCTATCAACTTCCTTATTTTAGTCCGGTGTACGTTATCACGTACGAATCCGTCGGACTTTGGTGTGATCGTGTGTAGGCAAATCCGGTCGTTAGAAAGTCAGTTGACAGTCCGCCAAAAGTCTGTCGGACAGGCTGTCGGACTTTTGTAGCTGAAAAGTCCGACCGTGTGTACGCGGCATAAGACTAATCTATCTAGCCCTGTAAAGCAAAAACCCCTGTATTTACCTGTTTTGCAGCCAATCCAGTCTGGTCTCCAGTGGCGGATGCTGTGTGCAGGAGAGAATTGACAACGGCTGAGAAATGCCTGGGAAATGAAGTCACCCAAAGAGTTACTATGGGGCTTCCATTGTCAGTTGCCTCTGCTGCACAAACCTATACAGTGAAGCCGCTGCTGACAGCTCAGTGTGAGACCAGACCAGAGTGGCTGCAGAACAGGTAAGTACACGATTTTTGCTTTACAGGGCTAGATAGATTAGTCTTAGAATATAACATAGAGTAGGATAAGCCCCATATCTGGTAAGGAGAAAAAGCTAAGTCGCTCCAGGTGAGAACAATCTTTCTCTCCAACCTTCCGATGCAAGTCCAGTCCGCGATCTGGATAAGAAGCCAATGGAACAAGAAAAGGTTGACCGCACTCGCAGGTGTGAAGCAATGGTAATGACTTTATTGAAGATAAAAATCCATCAAAACAACTTCATATGACATCATAAACATTAATGCAGATCTGGCAGAGGTTAACGCGTTTCACGGGTTAAGGATTCACTTAATCATAAATGACTAATGATTAATTTGTGAAACCAAACACCACATTGAAAACGTGCTACTTCACTTGAAGTAGCACGATTTCAAAAAAGTACTACTTCAGGTGCTACTTGGAAGACATCTGTGATTTCATGCAAAAATCTTTTGCTTTCCCCATGACTCAGAATCCAGAAATGTCAGTGCAGCACTGGATGAAAGATGCAAGGGTCTGTCAGAAGTCCAGAACTCACTGACATTTTATACACACACACAGTAATTACAAGCAAACAGATCACAGGATGAGGGTGGTTTCCTTTAATAACCATTCAAACCCCTTTGTGTCAACTTGTATGCATGTTATCGGGCCAAAATCACCAGGGTATGTGAATTTTGATCAAGGTCATTTGGGTAGTTTCTGTTGTGATTATGATTTAAAAAGAGTAACCACAGTTGATTGATAATAAATGGCTTCAGCCAAACACTAACCATGAGTGAAAGAAAAGTTTGTGTTATCATTCATATTCTCTGAAAAATGGCTAAGAAATCATAAATTCTGCCAGGGTATGTAAACTTATGAGCACAACTGTATGTCTATGCAAGTCGTACCTGAACTTGCAAAAAGTAGTGCAAGAACTACTTTCAAAATCGGTACGACTCCGATGGAGTCGATTTGACTTCCATCGTTTTTGCCTAAACTTCCACTTTATAGATAAACTCCAGGCAGATAGCTGAATGAATACAGTATATAGGGGCTATTTTACCTGAGAAAGAATTTGTACTTCTATCCAGCCAATCTTAAGCCTCATGCACACAGTGAGAATATTGGACGAATGATTGATTCTTCATGCTAGTCTCATATCAAAAATGAAAAGGTTAATAAAGTTGCGAAAATTTTCGTACGACAGATTAACTTCGGAAGTGATGTAATGTATTGTATAGTATTATAATAAATTCTTTCATTTCCGAACATGTGTGGTCTTGGTCTTCAGATTTTTTACAGACGAATCTTGTACTGATTATACGAAAATCATACGTTCTGTTGTTGTACGAGAAAAGGTTTGGTGCTTGTCCCTTCAGATATTTTCACATTAACTGTTGTGATTGCTCTCAAAAGCTGTGTACTAACAATCAGATTATCAAAAAAAAGTGGGGTTTTTTTTGTCTTATTTTCTCATTGTGTGTACTAGGCATTAAGGTTAACATAGCCTTTACAGGCAGCAGAACTAGGGTGGTGACCCTACCCTACCATAGGTAAAGATGACATTTTCATTGTACTGTAAACATGAGATAGTTAAGGTTACGCTTAAAGAGGTTGTAAACCCCATTCATGAAATCTGACCTATGAAGATATATCTGTAGTGTTTACTTATCTCTCTCCAAAGCTCTGAGTGGAACAGTGTAAAAAGCTGAAGACAGCAGATATACATATAAAACTTATGTAGGAGGATTTGTTTCATCTCTGTGTATAATCTGAGGCTGTTCACTTCACTGGGTATATGTAAGGGATTACACCCACTTTAACTTAAATTATTTTCAGAATAAGTTTAGCTTTAATTTTTGTCTCTCAACATCAAAATTATACAGAAGACAACGATAATCCTACTGTTCTAATGGTTAATGCAAAATGACAAACAACTATCTGCAGGAACAATGTATGCCAGTGTCCTCCTTTCACCACAGTATCATAACTTTACTAAACACTTATACATCTACCAGATGCTCCAACGGGATAGATAAAAGAAGAAAAATTAGAGAAAGGAGAAATACTGCTTTATTCTGCACAGATGTAATGTGAGCAGACAGTAGATAGATAGGGGAAGGAGCAGTCAGAATCAAGACCCTTAAACTCACAGGCCCAAGAACAGCTGCATCATTTCTGCCCACTATGGCTACTCCAAAGTCTAAGCCTTCTGATATTTAACATGTGCATATATATCTAGGCAAATAAATCATGCATCATATGGAGTCTAGGCAAACCTACTGAATACTCCAATTTATTCATGTTGGCCTCTCTTCATATACAGGGGCAAATGACAACCTATGTGGAATGAAGTTACTATGATCAAAAATAACCCAGTGCACCACTGCATACTTTTTAAATAACAAAAATTTTCACCATGGCCATGTGGTAACGCAGCACAGCACATGCACACACAAAATACAATCCAGCCCATTATAAAAACACACACAGGGGTTGATTTATTAAAGGCAAATCCACTTTCACTACAAGTGCACTGCAAGTGCATTTGAAAGTGCACTTGTAAGTGCAGTTGCTGTAGATTGCTGTAGATCTGAGGGGAAGCTCTGAAATTAGGGGAAGCTCTGCTGATTTTATCATCCAATCATGAGTTTCTGTGGAGGCCTTTCACATATACAGTGGATATAAAAAGTCTACACACCCCTGTCAAAATGTCAGGCTTCTGTAATGTAAAAAATGAGACAAAGATGAATCATTTCAGAACTTTTTCCACCTTTAATGTGACCTATAAACTGTACAACTCAGTTGAAAAACAAACTGAAATCTTTTAGGGTGGGAAGTAAAAATAAAAAACTAAAATAATGTTGTTGCATGATTGTGCACACCCTCTTATAACTGGGGATGTAGTTGTGTTCAGAATAAGACCCCTTTCACACTGGAGGCGTTTATAGCGCTAAAAATAGCGCCTGTAAAGTGACTGAAAAAAGCCTCAGCTGCAATCCCAATGTGAAAGCCCGAGTGCTTTCACACTGGAGCGCTGTGCTGGCAGGACGTCCACAAAAGTCCTGCAAGCAGCTTCTTTGCAGCGCTGTAGGAGTGGTGAATACACCGTTCCTGAAGTGCCCCTCCCCATTGGGGCAGGCGGTTTTAACCCTTTTTTGGCCACTAGGGGAGGTTAAAAGCGCCCCGCTAGTGGCTGAAAAGCGCTGCAAAAACTACGGTAAAGCACGGCTAAAAATAGCGGCACTTTACCTCCGATGCCTGGGCGCTGGCAGTGTGAAAGTGCCCTTAAGCAATCACATTCAAACTCATGTTAAATAGAAATCAGTACACACCTGCCATCATTTAAAGTGCCTCTGATTAACACCAAATAAAGGTTTTTTGGGGGCCGAAACCGATACCAAAAATAAATCTTCCTTGATCCCAAAAACCGAAACCGATACCGAAACAGCACCGAAACCGAAATAGGCTTTTTTTTTATCTATTACCCAAAAAAATTATTGGATATACAAAATTGTGTTACATTCGTATTCGTTATATTATTTATATTCACCATAATCATTCATTTTTATGAAGAAAAGAATACTACAATCCAGTAATGTCAAAAAGTACTTTAATAAAAAGTAACCCACATAAAATTGGACAGTGGACACAGAAGATAAAAATAAAATAAAATAAGACTGCAGTCAGTGCACATTGCACCACCATACCAAATAAAACAGGCATAAAAAAATAAAATAAATAATAATATATAATATTAATATAATAATAATAATTTAATATTAATATATAATAATATAAAAATGCCAAAGACTGACTTTTTTATATTTTATTAAACTTACATCAGAACTAGTAATTCGGTCCATACCCAGAAACCAGTGCGGTATAGTGTATATAGTACTGTATGTAGAGTAGACAGCCACAGATAAAGAACATACAGTTTTGCACATGCAGCGGGCAGACAGCTTAGGGAGAGACAATGATATAGTTTGGCCCAACGACAGAACAAACTATACATGTAAGTAGTACTTTAAAGAACAACTCTCTCAACTAACCATAACAGAAATATGGCAGAAGGCCATTATTCTGTTTCACATTTTCTGTAAATATATAACATAGTACAGTGCTATCTGCTATAATAAAATGTTTATTTTATTATTTTCTTTCAACTTAAATGAGAACTAGTAGTTCCCCAAGTTCTCTCCCAAAGGTGTCAGCAGCTGGATGTGTGATAACAGTATAAAAGTGTATGTATGTAGCTGTGGGTTAGATACATACTAGTCATACAGTAGACCGCACTGTGTTCCAGCCCCGGGTATGGGCGGAGACATCCTGGAAGTGGAACACAGACTAGTCTGCAGCAGCGGTGCTCAGCCAATCACAGCAAGCAATGTAGACTAGTCTGTGTTTATGGAAGTCACCGCCCATACCCGGAACACAGTGCGGTATAGTACTGTAGTATGTAGACAGCCACAGATACAGAACATACAGTTTTGCATTTGCACATGCAGCGGGCTGACAGCTTAGGGAGAGATATAGTTTAACTTTAGCCCAACAGCAACAAACTATGGTACAGCAGTTCAAAAGCTGGAGTTCTCTCTTAAATTGAAGTGCAAAAAACTGTAGAAGAACTACAATGATAAACAACCAACAAATGGCACAACTAGACAATTGGAAAATACTAGATAGTCAGCCATGCTATGTTGTATGTTCCAATTGTCCAATAGCACAGTCCACAATACCAATTCATTTACTATGTTCAATATGGGAAATGAATTGGTCTTTGCTATGGATTTTTAAATCTATTTCAGTAAAAGTGTCAGATTTCGCTTTAAGAACAAAAGCTGTTCAGCTTTCTCACAGGAGAGACGGTTTCTCTTCCCATCAAGAATATGAGATGCTAGACTGAATAGTCTCTCACTCTCTGTACTGGTGCTTGGGGCAGATAAATATCTGCATGCAATCTGTGCAAGCAAAGGAAAACGTTCTTTGTTGATGTGCCAGTATTCAAGTGGATTGACGCTTCTGGCAATAGGCTGTTCAGCTAAATAAATGTCCAGCTGTTGGGTAGCTGCACTTGTTGTGGCACCGCTATGGATTGGGGTGCATTCGTGTAAAATTTCTTCAAACATATCAGATATGCAGGGAGTGTGTTCCTCTTCACTTGTATGTGACCGTTTCTCACTTTCCTCTGTGCGACACCTCGAAACTCCTTCACTAGATGCTTCCACCACCATTTTAGCTGTAATGGCATGAGCTTTGGGACTGTCACGTGCATATTTTTTAACCTTTTCAAACACTGTGGCCACAGATGGTGTAAAGCCTGAGGCACTTTTTGAAAGTGGCGCTGTTTTCTTGTAATCAGAATGCTGAACTGGATGACGTGTTTTCAGGTGGTGTATCAAACCTGTTGTTGAAAAATTCTTTGGCACTGTACCCCCTCTTGAAATTTCTGTTGAGCAAAGAGTACAGATTGCAAATTTGGGGTCTTTATCAGAAACTTTAAAATATTTCCACACTGCAGACATGGTCCACCTTTGCTGGAAACGTAGAATAATATCATAGACTGATTTATAGTGGGAGTGAAATCTGAGGGGGGGTAAAAAAAAAAGGATGAAATCAATTTAAAAGCTAAACCCCAGGAGGCAGCTTTAAAAAATAAAATAAAAACTAACCAATCCTTTTTTTTTTTTTTATGGTGCTGCTCTTGGCATGCAAGGTAGTTATGTCTGCACTGCAGTACATCCGACTTGTACCAAAAAATATAATTGAACTGAATAAATTTGATTTGAAATGGAATGGATTGCAAATTGCAATTGCATGCTATTTTTTTTTTTTGGAGCTATTCTATAGTATACTTCATGCGCCTTGTTGTCATTGAATAAAATTTGTCACTTTGTCTCACCGTAGTATTATAAGTTATACGACACTGACATGACAGCAAGCGCATACATTTTTTAAACATGACAGTACGCAATAAATATAATTATTAATATATTATGTATGAAATATAATATATATTTATTGCATGCTATCATGTTTAAAAAATTCATGCGCTTGCTGTCATGTCAGTACTGTATAACTTTTACTATGCTGTCAAAGTGACACATTCAATAACAGCAAGCGCATGAATTTTATACTGTATACTACAGAATAGCTAAAAAAAAAAATAGCTTGCAGTTTGCAATCCATTACATTCCAATTCAAATCATATTTAATCTATCAGTCAGTTCAATTATATAATTTTTTTTGCTACAAGTCAGATCAGATGTACTGCAGTGCAGACACACAGTCATTTTAAATAGTCAGACTCAGTACTAGTACTATACTAAAATAATCAACAAATAAAATGACTAGTTTGTTTCTGTCAGTTTAAGAAGGCAAAAGCAACAATGCTCACTGGCGAATAGTAATGGTAGCCATCCAGGAGCGAAAGTGCCCACTCTTGTACTTGAGCATGCTATGTGCAGCCCTCTATGAAGCCGTCTCTCGCTTCCCAGTACTGTCTCTCGCTTCCCAGCAGCATCTCTCAGGTCCCAGCAGCGTCTCACAAGCACGAGGAGCATCCGCAGGGAAGGTGCCAGCGTCTCAGCAGGGAACGTGCTTACAAGTGCGGCGTTGTGGAATCTTAACCGCGAGGAACGTGCACGCCGCCCACACAATGAGTGACGTCACCCGCTGGTTCTGCCACCTCTACTGCGCATGCGTGATTTTCGGCACCAGTATCGACAAGAATTCTCATTCGGCTTTTTGGCGAAAGGGCCATTATCGGCCGATATGTTTCGGTGGCCGAAATTTCGGTGCATCCCTACTAGTAAGGTTTTTTTTTACATTTTTTTAGTCGCATCCTACAACAAAAGTCATGGTCCGAAGAGAGCTTCCAAAGCATCAGAGGAGTCTCATTGTTAAAAGGTATCAGTCGGGAGAAGGGTACAAAAGAATTTCCAAGGCATTAGATATACCATGAAACACAGTGAAGATTGTCATCATCAAGTTGGGAAAATATGGCACAACAGTGACATTACCAAGAACCGGATGTCCCTCCAAAATTGATGAAAAGATGATAAGAAAACTGGTCAGGGAGGCTGCCAAGAGGTCTACAGCAACATTAAAGGAGCTGGCAAGTACTGGCTGTGTGGTACATGTGACAACAATCTCCTGTATTCTTCATATGTCTGGGCTGTAGGATAGAGTGGCAAGACAGAAGCCTTTTCTTACGAAGAAAAACATCCAAGCCCAGCTAAATTTTGCAAAAACACATCTGAAGTCTCCCAAAAGCATGTTGGAAAATGTGTTATGGTGTGATGAAACCAAGGCTGAACTTTTTGGCCAGATATCCAAAAGATATGTTTGGCACAAAAACAACAATGCACATCACCAAGAGAACACAATACCCACTGTGAAGCATGGTGGTGGCATCATCAAGCTTTGGGGGTGTTTTTCTTCAGCTGGAACAGGGACCTTAGTCAAGGTAGAGGGAATTATAAACATTTCCAAATACCAGTCAATATTGGCACAATACCTTCAGGCTTCTGCTAGAAAGCTGAACATGAAGAGGAGTTTTCAGCATGACAACGACCCAAAGCATACATCCAAATCAACAAAGTAATGGCTTCACCAGAAGAAGATTAAAGTTTTGGAATGGTCCAGCCAGAGCCCATATTTGAATCCAATTGAAAATCTGTGGGGTGATCTGAAGAGGGCTGTGCACAGGAGATGCCCTCGTAATCTGTCAGATTTGGAGTGTTTTTGCAAAGAAGAGTGGGCAAATATTGCCACGTCAAGATGTGCCATGCTGATACTCCTACCCCAAAAGACTGAGAGCTGTATTAAAATCAAAAGGTGCTTCAACAAAGTATTAGTTTAAGGGAGTGCACTGTTATGCAAACATTATTTTAGTTTTTTGTTTTTACTTCCCTCCAACTAAAATATTTCAGTTTGTTGTTCAACTGTTGTACAGTTTATAGGTCACATTAAAAGGTGGAAAAAGTTTCGAAATTATTTATCTTTGTCTATTTATTTTACATCACAGAAGCCTGACATTTTACCAGAGGTGTGTAGCCTTTTATATCCATTGTATGCAGTCTGAATCCGATGCAATTTTAAAAAGGGTCCCGTGCGAGTTTAGTGTAGTGTGATGCGATTTGTAGCTCCATAGACTGGAATGGTAACTGCATGCAGATCACCTTCTGTCCCTAGGTAACACGATTCCCGTACGTTTTCTACAAGTGTTTGCTTTGTTTCTCACCTCCTATCCCTGGGAGAGAGAGAGAGAAATTGCATCTGTATCCAAATCGCATCAAAACCAGAAAGGAATCGCATCTGAACCACATCAACTCATACTGGAGCTGATTCTTGAAATCGCACAGCAAAACGGATTTAACTCTCACTTCATCAGTGTGAACCTAAGCTAATGTTACACAGCAGGAGACCCAGAGCATCTAGCCTGGGTGTCAGTGCCCAGTAATGCCACTGCTATTTACTACTCACCATTCATAAGCACCATAGCAAACGATTCCCTCTAGACAAGGTGTTCAGTTGATGGAAATTTGTACCTAATCGGTTGATTTACTGAGTTGCACTGCTGCTGTCATTTATTGTTCATTCTAACAACACAGCGGGACAGATTTATCAGCTTTGCCACAAAGCAGTGATACATTTTATGACATAGAGTTACTATAAAATCTCACCTTCATTCATAAATTTCCCCCTCTGCTGCTCAACGGAGCTCTGTGCCAATAAATGATTCCATAGGATCAAAAAGGTAGACTGTTAGCAATCCTGCAGCTGGTAATTTTGACAAATTGCCAGCAACAGGATCACTAACAGCAGAGTCACCCATCTGACTTCAGCCTAAGTGCCCGGTTCACACCAGCGCGCTCTTCAAGATCGCTAGAGATTCGCACCACACTGCAGTGCAAATCAAGCGCGATGTCCGTGCAATGCAATTTCAGCCATACAGATAGTATGGCTGATATCACATCGCATTTGGACCAAACTCGCACAGGACCCTTTTTTGGCCTGCACCAGAATCCGATTCATGTCCAAACTGTCAGTTTGCAGTGCGATATGGGAGCTGAAATGGGGGTGTCATTAACAATGTATTGACACTCCCGGCAGTTCGCATATGGCAGTGTGAACTGCTGTGCGAGTCGGGTTTGATGCAGGAACCCGCAGTGTATTTGCAGGGTTCCCGCATCGCACAAGTGTGAACCGAGCCTTAATGTATTGACAGCACTAGTTCAGACTTTTTCCACTTTATTTACACCTGGTGATCCTGCCATTAACACTTACTTTCCTAGGTTGACAACAGTCACTCGCTGTACTAAATCAATGGAAAAGCAATACACATGAAAACTGATGTGAAACTGACGTCTCTGCAAGTGAAATTTGCATGGTTTTCCCTTCAGTTCCCATCAGTTTTCATGCATGTATGATGTGAACGAGCCCTTAAGCTGGCACTGCTGAACCCACTTAATTTCAAACAGTGTGTGTGGCTGTCCCTGTTGGGCAGAGGTCAATCAATGACGCTGGCTGAACAACAACAACAAAAAAATACTGCAAACATTTCCAGTAAAAGCCAAGCTTGCCCCAACTTCTCTTGTCCTCTCAGCCTCCTTTAGACCCCTTTTACACTGGGGCAGTTTTCAAGCGTTTTAGTGCTGGAAATGAAAACCGCCTCCCATTCATTCAAGTGTGACTTTTCACACTGGGGCGGTGCGCTTGCGGGGCGTTCCAAAATTTCCTGCAAGCACCATCTTTAAGGGAATTTTGGAAGAGCTGTATTTAGCGCTCCCAAAATGCCCTGCCCATTGGAATGAATGGGCAGTGCTTCTGAAGCGCTTAACACGGGAGTTTTTAACCCATTCTTTGGGGTTAAAAGCGCCCCGCTAGTGGCTGAAAAAGCGCTGATTAAACAGCGCTAAAGCGCCGATTAAACAGCGCTAAAGCGCCGCTAAAACGAGTGCTGCTTGGCACTAACGCCAGTGTAAAAGGGGTCTTAATGTGGGTGGGTGGCATCACTGACCAACATTGTGGCTCAGGAACAGACAAAATCTGTGCATGACTTTGGCTACCTGTGTATCTTGATCTTCTGAAAGTAACCTATTTTTATTACCATATACTCAGTTTAAACTGCCCTATCTTGTGATGGTTTTACTTTAACCATTTAAGGAACGAGCCTCTTTTTGAGATTTGTTTTTTACAACTTAAAAACATTTTTTTTTGCTAGAAAATTACTTAGAACCCCCAAACATTATACATTTTTTTTCTAACACCCTAGAGAATAAAATGGCGGTCGTTGCAATACTTTCTGTCATAACCGTATTTGCGCAGCGGTCTTACAAGTGCACTTTTTTGGAAAAAAACAGTTTTTGCATTAAAAAATAAGACAAAAGTAAAGTTAGCCCAATTTTTTTTTTTTATATTGTGAAAGATAATGTTACGCCAAGTAAATTGATACCCAACATGTCACGCTTCAAAACAGCGCCGCTCATGGAATGGCGACAAACTTTTACCCTTAAAAATCTCAATAGGCGACGTTTAAAAAATTCTACAGGTTGCATGTTTTGAGTTACCGATCGCGGCGGGGCGCGTTTTAAATTTTTTTTTTCTTATTTATTTTACCTTTTATTTTTTATTTTACACTGTTCTTTAAGAAAAAAAAAATGTGTCACTTTTATTCCTATTACAAATATTGTAAACATCCCTTGTAATAGAAAAAAAGCATGACAGGACCTCTTAAATATGAGATCTGGGGTCAAAAAGACCTCAGATCTCATATTTACACTAAAATGCAATTTTAAAAAATGGCCCTTTAAGAGCTATGGGCAGAAGTGATGTTTTGACGTCACTTCCGCCCTGCAATGGTATGGAGACGGGTGGGGGCCTCCGTTACTGCCGACGGCTCCGGTAAGCCGCCGCCGCCGATAAATGTGATCTTGCGGCGAATTCACCGCAGAGACCACTATTATCGGAAACGGACAGCCGGCCGAAGAAGAGGATACTGGGGTTATGGCAGCTAGCTGCTGCCATAACGATATTTCTTTTCAAAGTTAGGACGTATATCAGCGTGTGGCGGTCCGTAAGTGGTTAAATAGCTCTTGCTAATATATCTCTGTCCACAATAAACAATGTTGCATATTCAGGTGAACTGTCTGTGATAGGAGGGCATTTAAATATAGAATGTCACATCTTAGAAGGGACTGAGTGTATGGTTTTAACCAAAATTACAACATTTTTGCACGCAGGTTTCCTAACTCAAAGCAGCTGGGGTTCTTAATCACATCTGGAATTTCAAGGTCAAGGTATAACTACGAGGGTCCACAAGCTCCCCATGAGACGTAAGTGAGTGAGTTTTTTTGGAAAATTACAAGCCTGCAAATCTCTTCTCCCCGGGGTACCAGATCTGCTGCACCGTTGTCAGCGAGGAATTACAGTATCCTGAATCTGGAGCTATTTAATTCACTGGCGATAGCGCAGGCAGTGAAGAAGTGTTTTGTCCTTCCATGACTTCAGTATTCTGTTTTGGATCCTTGTCTCCTTTGCATAACCTTGCTCTACAATAACTCAATAAATTGAAAACTTTCTTAATCATAATTAGGAAAAACACTGCTGATTTGTAATGGCCTTGCCTTTAAACATAATGTTTCTTTCTCTAAACGCTGTTGTTATACAGTGATCCTGTCCCTCCTGACTTAAATAATTATTTTCATTTAAGAATTGGATACAATTTCTGTTTGCCTCTGCGAGCGTTACTATGCTAAATCCCACCGGAGTCTTCCATTTCAGATGGAACCATTTCTGCATCTTAATAATGCTCATCATTGTCCATTTCCTTGGCAACAACTTAGGTAAGATTACTGCAATTTTAACATTCAGTCTAAATACTAGTTTTTCACACAAGGACAGAAGAAAACAGTGTGGCATACATTAATTATAATAGTTCAAATATGGTAGCCAACATGCCAGCTGAGTTATTATTAACAGCAACAACAGCTTCAAATATAAAAGAACACAATAAAAAAAGGTGATTATAAATATAAATAATAGATGTTGCCACTATAAGGGCTTGTTCACTTTAGAACGAAGCGTGGGAAACCTGCTTTTTGTGTGTGTTTCCTGCACCGCGTTCAAAACGCATGTGCAATCTGCTGCGGATGTCAATATATTTCTAACGACAACCCAAAAGCAGATCGCAAACACAGTGCGTTTGCCTTTACTGAATTGTTTGGTACCGCAGTACCATGTAAATTAGTTCAGCAATTTTTGAGAAGTAGTGCATGCACTATTTTTTCTGTGATCCAGTGCGATTTCAGTCCATTCAAAAGAATAGGCTGAAAATCTCAGAATGCAGGCCACCTTCCTGTGCGAGTCAATAGGCCCCAAGGGCCAGTTCACACCATAGAAACGCAGTCCGGGTGCTTTTCTGCATGCTCGTTTTTGACAAGTTTTTTCGTGTGTTTTTGATGCAGTCCAGTGCATTTTTCTCCATCTCTTTTTTCTTAAAGCGGATGTAAACCCTCTCCTATACCCAGCGAATTGAACAGCCTTAGATGATACACAGAGATGAAACAAATCTCCCTACATTCGTTTTATAAGCATATCTGCTGTCTTCAGCTTTCTATATTCTTCAGAATTTGTGTTAGGATTTTTACTTCCTCTTTCAGTAGTAGGTGGGGAGTCTTGATATACACTGTGCGACCGCTGATTGGAAGAAAGGCACACGCCCCCCCCCCCCCCTCCACACAGGCAGAGGAATGAAAGAATGTGCAGAGCTGTGCTGTGACAAGACAAGCTCTCTGCTAATCTATTTATAGCACCCACCCTGACACAAAATTCTGGCTGGTTTTATCTCAGTTGTCAGAAGTTCTCATGCTGATAACAGAGGAACGAAACAGTAGAAAGAAACGGGACTTAGGGCTTTGGGGAGAGATAAGTAAACACTACAGATATATGTGCCTAGGTCAAATTTCATGAATCGGGTTTATATCCACTTTAACCTTAGATAAGAACATGTGTGTTCCAATGGGTTTAGGTGTGTTTTTGATTTGTTTTAACATGTTCCAGTATTGTCCAGTCCCGAAAAAATGCAGCATGTTTTACAGTTTTTTTCTGGAACTGGAACAAATTGGAAATGACCGCACTGGTGTAAACTATGCTAATGAAAACCATATAACCTACTATCCATGCGTTTTTGATGCAGAAAAAAAACGCACTGGACTGCATGTGGTGTGAACTCACCCTAAGTCCTGAAAATAATTACCATAATCCAAAGCAAAGCTCATCTCAAAGCTCATCGAGGAAGACAAACTTGTGCCTAAAATACCCCACAGACAAACAAGACACTGATTTTTTTTTACTACACTAAACTACTATACTGTATACTACAGCTCCTCACTGTCCAGTATGCAATAAAAACTGTACAAGCCAAAAAATGCCTGGCTGTACACCAAGATCTCCAGCGTAGTAAATCTTTATTGTATTGGACATGTATAAAATGAAGTCCCGCCTGGGACCTTTGAGGTCTCAAGATGGGTTTAGTTTTGTACATATCTTCTGGTACAATAAATATTTAATATGATGTAGAGTTTGGTGTGCAGCCTTTTTTGCTTGTGGAATTTTCTTTTGAAGCATCTTTTCCGTGTGAGCACCTGACATCCGGGAAAAGTGAGCCGAGGGTTTGAGGGTTTGGAAACAGTGTTTTTGCCTCCATAGCATGCAATAAAAACTGTTTGTGTACAGTACAGATCCTATTGTTTTTGGCAGACCAGGTATATCAGCTGGTTTTGCGGTAGCAAGAGGATTGTGTACATAAATCAGCTCTGCTGTGCCAATACTACCTGAAGATTCCTCACAATATCATTGCTGTTTAAGGATTAAAAGGCCAACTTTTTCTACCTCCTAAAAAGTAAAGCCTCCGTTCGCCTCAGCCACCGTTCTGAGGGCCAACTCAGATTGTGCAGAATGAATGTAGAAGAGGGTTATCTGCAACTTATTACTTAATTTATAGACTTCATGTACACTACAGCTCCTAAACTTTTTGGTCAAAGCTCTTAAACTCAACTCCATAAAAGCCTATGTGTCCATGTACACATGGGCTTTTAGGATCATTTAGGAGCTGCTGCGGTTAGGGAATGTTCAACCTCCCTCTACTAAATGCAGAAGAATCGAGTTCAGGTTAGGAACATTTTGCCCACTGGCCATAAACCGTGGCAAAATCGTGGTAAAATCGTGGCATTTCCATTTTCCCGTGGCCGGCGGTCAAAGTAGGCTATGGGCACATGAAGCTTTAAGGTACATGGTTTAAACAAAAGTAACAAAGTTAATAGCAAATGTTACCTGGCAAAGAAAGATGCAGCCACTGATGTTGTGGATGATTCGCTTGCCACATATGTTGTGTTTGATGCAGGGAAGCTGTATATAGAAGGTTTATCAGCATTGTAGCGGTTTAGTGCTGCCTCTGTTAGTCCCTCACGGGCATTCTCAGTCATCAGCTGGGAGATCTATGAGAAGAAACACAGGCATATTACAATCCTCTATTACAGTGACTACTATAGTGATTTCCAGCTTCAACGTTGATTGGGCAGGTAAGGCATGCGCAAACTTACAATGGTCCAAGTTGCAATAGCCCATACCTAGAATTCAGAGTTAACCAACTGAGCAACAGCCTGTAAAAGCCCTTCATCACCAGGCCATTTTTAAGTTTTCAGTGCTGTGATAGTTTTTCTTGATTATGCCCCACTGTGCCCAAATTAAATTTATATAATTTTTGCAAGACAGAGCTTTCTTTTCGTGGTATTTAATTATCAATGTTTTTTACTATGTAGAGCAAAACATACTATAATTTTGAAAAAAATTACTTATTTTCTGTTACAAAGCAAATAAAAATGCCAGGACAGTATAAAACCCCCCTAAAAATACAGGACGTAGACACCTCAAGTGATCACATTTTTTGGAATTGAAGAAGCATGCTGGTATTGAGATATTGGTAATGGTGCACTAGATACAGCACATTGTTAAATGTACAGGTCAGATACTGCAGGAGGTGGAGTGGTTACGGTACAGGTAACATACACTGGAGGCATGGAGATGAGCGGATTAATGTGTAGATGTGCAGGATAAGGGAGGTGAAAGGTTAACATACAGATCATATACTGAAACAGGATGAAGATCAGATGTACAGGAGAGAATGGAGGGGAGTGAAAGGGTTAAAAAATTTTAACCTATTTTAACCTTGCGCCTACAAATTTTTTCATCATTATAGGTAAAAACGCTCAGTGATTTGACCCTACTAACCTTTAGAAAATGTAAAGTTCCAAAAGTTTCTGCCAAAATTCTATTTGTGGCATTGAAAGCTTTACTTAAAGCCCATCTTCAGAATAAAGCTCACAGCTCTTGTGCATCACTCCCACCCACCCTGAGGTCGGTTACAGCTCCTGATCTTTAAGCCCGCCCACAACTCTTGCGCACCTCTCTCTCCCTCATTTCCACTGCAGTTGAGGTTGCAACAAGGAAAATATACTTTGTATGCAAACTGAGAAGAACAAAGGATAGATGCCACAGGATGTCCAACGCAGGGTGTACATCTTTAGAAATTCTCCCCAGAGAAGAGGCAAAATTACCATTACCAGAGAGAATGGTAATAGAGAGCTAGCAAATTAGAAATGGTAAAGGCACAAAAAGAGGATAGTAAAGGCTTTATTTAATTATGAAAGGTATGTTTTTAATACATTAGGGAGGGATTTACTAAAATTGGTGCAGCTGTGCACAGCAATCAATTAAGCTTTAACAATAAAACCTAGAAGCTGATTGGTTACTATGAACCTAGAAACTGATTGGTTACTATGAACAGCGGCACCATATTCTGCGTGCACCAGTTTTAGTAAATGCAAAAAATGGGTGGGGCTGGAAAAAAACAGATCCCGCCTACAAGACCAGACTTTATAGGCTCAATATGGGAGACCACAAAATTTTTTAAAACATAGTATATTTATTAGTAAACATTACAATAGAATATTAAGAACAGGCGTAAAGGCTTCCATAACATCCACATTACAATATTACAGATAATCTACTCTTGGTACAGGAAGTCTATTTGTGTAAAATTTGTATAACAGGATAATATGGTTGTAGAAACTGTATGCTTCCGGTAGCTAGATCTGCCAGGTCAAGGTTTTCGCCACTTCATGACTTCCTCAGAACCCATTATGGCAAGATAGAGCAGCAATTAATGTAGTGGATCGTAAAACTTCCATACAGTATAGCCTGTGGGCGGGCATAGGGCACCAAAGCCCCCCACCGACTGGCAGAACAAAGCCATAGGCAGCAGGGGAGTGCCAAATTTGGATAAAATGGCGCAATAGGCACAGAGAGGTACCTTTGGGCCACAAGATAATGGGAACGCAATGGTATCAGAGTTTCCAAGAGCTAAGATACACATCCAAAAGTTAAAAGGTCAGCTGGTGCCAAATTTGAAGAACATCCATATATTTGATCCAGGGATAAAACCACATATCAGGTGTTTGCCAATGCACCACAGTCAAACACCACGCCGCCACTGGTTGGCCTTCTGACCTTGGATGTGTATCTTATGGTCTCCCATATTGAGCCTATATATTCCAGTGTTTTAGGCGTGATCTGGTTTTCAACAGCCCCACATTTTATTGCATTACCATTCCGGATGTGGCTATATAAGTCAAAAATTAATTTGTAGTAATGTTTAGTAAATCTCCCCCTAAGTAAACGTTTGCCTGAGATTGTGAGTTTTAAACATGAAACAAGGATACAAGGTATATTCATCATCAAACGACTCTGACTAAGAACGTTTATCAATAAAAAGATTGTGCCCTGTGCAGCTTCTTTTTTAAAAATCTGATTTTTTAAAGTGGGTTGTTAACCCACTTTAAGAAATTTACATAATCTATTCTGTAACTTAATACAGTGCACCGTCTCTGTGTTTTATTAAAAAAATACCTCCTTCACCGTATCTCACAGTGGCTCCCGACACTCATGTAACCAGCCTCCCTGCCTGTCTTGCAGAAGCAGCAGGTGGGGCCGAGATTTCCCTGCTGACGTCAGCGGGACACGAGGAGGAGAGGGGAGAGACGAGACACGACCAGTCACGTGATGGCCGGGAGCCGCCGTGAGATACGGTGAAGAAGGTATTTTTTTAATAGAACACAAAGACAGTGGGGCAATGATACAGAAAGGCACACAAACAGACCAAGGTGTCAGGGCTCAGCAGCCATGATTATCATGGTCTGTTTGCAGAGGGTATAGCCAGGCAGGACCAGCCAGGTTACACAGCACAAGCAATGTGCTGTATAACGTGCTTTAAAGGAGCAGAATCTGCGTGTTTTTTTTTTTTGGGTTAACAAACGCTTTAACACATATAAGTTTAACAGAAGCAGAAAATATCAATGGACTTGATGGAGCACACAAGATCAACTGCGGATATCAATTTTTTTCAGGTCTGCCTAGCATGAGCAGGATGTGCAACCTCAAAGCAGATATCCGATCAGATACCCAGACATGGACTGCTATGTTTGTGGAAATCTCACACTTATCTTTTGAGGGAAATTTGTTTTTCGTCTTGCGTGCAGTCAAGTCATTCAATGCAGTGTAATCATTGGACAGAATGCTTCTTTAAAACACTGAATCCTATGCGAATAATTATTAAGCCTTATGAGATGCACCCTATCAAATTACTTCTATTGACAGTTGCAGCATTTAGTGATTAAAATGTAATTATCTTCAGACCTACCGGAATGATTGGTATGGTTATGTGTACAGTAAGACTTACCTTGTTAAAATATGATTATCTGCTTTCAGCTTTATTGGCAGTCAGTACAATGTGTTCCTTTCCTATAGTAATACAGCAAGGGACTAAACCTTTTTAAACCTTTTTAGATGAGAAGGTAAAATGCATCAGTGTGAAAGAAGATGAGTCGTGAAACAATAATGACTTCATTATTAGAGTCATTGCCCTGCTCTTCTCCTCCTGAGATTATAACCTCGGCTGCCTGATCCTGCTGGCATTTCAATACGTAGCTGATATGTAGCACACATTCCCTCCTGTAGGATGTCAAGGCTTACCTGTCACAAGTGCTCAGCTATAAATTGCAGCGTTCTAATATAATATACCCGACACTTGAATTTTTCATCAGTGTGGACTTGTTCAGTAAAAAAAAAAATTACAGCTATTATTTTAGCACAGTTTATCCAACACATTAGTTAAAGCTCAACTAGAGTAAAAGAGTTATATTTCTAGTCTAGCATTAAGTAGATAAGAATAATAGCCTTTCTTAAATTTAAAAGCTTTTTTTTCTTCTTTTTTTTTTCTTTTAATGCGGCTAGTGTAAGTATCTGAATCTGAGCCTCTTGTAATTACCTATGTATGAACACTCATACTAGGAAAGAAAGGGGCAGGCCTATCTTCCAGCTGCAGGGAAATAAACCATCAAGGGCAATGCTGAGGAGAAAACAGTGGGATGAGGTCATCAGTCTGCTGCTGCTCTTTCCCTTTCCAATCAGTAAGCTGGAGTAGAGAGAGGACACTACCATATCTAAAATTGTAGTGATATCATCTGCCGGAGGTGCATGCAAGGTCCATGGAAATCTCAGGTGGAGACATTAATGTATCAAGTTTTCATCTTTTAACGATTTAACCTCTTGCCAACTGCACTATAGCTGAATGATGGCTACATTGCTGTCGCACATTTCCAGGAGGGCATCTATTGACGTCCTCCCGGAAACCCTGCCCCGCCGCGCCCCCGGGACGTGCATCTGGGATCGAGGTAAAGGGCCAATCATATCGGCCGTTTACCATGTGATCAGCTGTGTCCAATCACAGCTAATCACATGTAAACAAATGCCGGTTATTAGCATTTCCTTTCCTCAGCGCTGTCACTGTCTGAAGAAAGGAAAGCCGATAACCGGCTTTCCTGTGACAGGGCACATTTACACTGTTAATCAGGACACTGATCATCAGTTCCCTGATTATCAGTGCTGCTCCATCAGTGCAAATCAGTGTCCATTAGTGCCGCATATCAGTGTCCATTAGTGCCGCCTTATCAGTGCAGCCTCATCAATGCCACCTCTTCAGTGCCCAAGAGTGCAGCCTCATCAGTGCCCATCATTGCAGCTGCATCAGTGCAGCCTCATCAGTGTCCATCAGTGCAGATTCATCAGTACCCATCAGTGCAGCCTCATCAGTGCCCATCAGTGCAGCCTCATCAGCGAAGCCTCATTACCGTACATCAGCGAAGAAGAAAAATTACTTATTTCCAAAATTTTAGCAAATAAAAACTCAGTGGAGATTAAATACCACCAAAAGAAAGCTCTATCTGTCAATAACACACTTCCTGTCCTAGGTTGACTACACACTTCCTGGAAAAGCAGGAGGAGGAGCACTAGTGTCACCCTAAGATAGGAAGTGTGTAAGGACTACAGAACCCCCCCTCATCTCCTTAACATGGGGGGGGGGGGTCTTATGGTGCACAGAGAAAACTGTGAAAAATGCTAACTGGTAATAGTGCAGCAGATGCACAGAAAGTTATCAGCTCACAAGATTGCTGGCAGAATACACAGGCACTTATAGGACAGCTATAGCTAAATACTTTCTGTGGTCTATTCAACAGGCGAAGAGAATAATAACAATAAGAGAAGTTAATTGATAGCTGTTATACATACCTCCCAACATTTTGAGATGGGAATGAGGGACACCTACTAGCAAATGTATGTAGGCATAGGACACGCCCCCCTGCCACAACCTCTTAAAGGAGCATTAACCCAAAAAAGGTTAATTAAATCTACAAGTGCTTTTTTTTTACCACTAGTATTCATTTATATTGGCTTTAAAAAATGTACAAATGCAGCAATTTAGAAATTGGATGAACGGTTTAGCACTGGGAAACACTTTTTGAAAGATAAAAAAGTGCATTTTATATACAACTATATAGATCAGACCAAAATGAGGAACAAATGAGGAGGAAAGAGGGACAGAGGGACATTGCATCAAATCAGGGACAGTCCCTCGAAATCAGGGACAGTTGGGAGGTATGGTTATATACACTATACATACAGGAACCAACATGATTCCAGATGCAGTCAGCAATCAATGTGATTTTAAATACAACTTTTATAGTGTATGTAAGAATATTACAGACAAAAGCTTAAAGTGGTAGTGAACTGCCTTAAAAAAAAAATGGTCCCCCTGCAGGCTCATGTCATAATGTGCTAGTATGCACAGCATACTAGCACATTATGACAGACTTACCTAAAAATGGATCCCTCCAGCGGTGCGCTGTCACCACTGAGAGGGAATCCATCTTCACCCAGTCTCCCTTCCAGGTTTGTGGGCTCCGGATGTTTGAATGGCCGAGCCGCGATGACTTCCCTCCCACACATGTGCATGGGAGTCACAGCCACGGCACAGCTCTCTCAAAAGACGGCATGCTGTCTATTGAGAGCACCATGTGCAGGCATGGGAGTGACGGGTGCGGTGCAGCTCCCCTAATAGACAGCATGATGTCCATTGGGAGCGCAGTACGCATGCGCCAGTGACGTCACTGGCTGCTACACATCTAAATATCTCCTAAACAGTGCACAAAACGATTAGGAGATATTTATTGTACCTACAGGTAAGCCTTATTTATAAGCTTACCTGTAGGTACAAGGTAAAAAGCAGAGTTTAGGGGCGCCCAGGCGGCACCGCCCCCTCTCTCCACACCACCCCCTATATGCAATGGATGGATTCATGCACAGCAGGAATCTATCCACGGCCGCCGCGGCCACCCCCTATGCATGCGTCCGGCCCCTTTCAGGACACCGGGTGCAATAATTACCGCGGCGGGGTTTTTTTAAGTACCTGATTAGAGCCAAAGGCTCTAATAGGCTTCAAAATAGGGTGGGCTCGGGTCACAGAGAATGTGCTCCGATCCCACCCAGGTGATGTTACAACGGCGAATGAATATTCGCTTTTGAAACACTGATCCTCAATCCGGCTAATCAGAAGTGGGTGTGAGAACTGTTTTTCGATTGGCCGAAAAAGAGAAGACTCCCGATTGGTCGCCGAGGAGGAGGGAGGAAACGGAAGCCGCCGCTGCCGCTGTGATTAACCGGGGAGAGCAGGAGAATGGGAGGCTGCCACTGGTTCAGCCATCCCTTTTCTTTCTTGCAGGTGCTCATAAATAAGCATTTCTTCTTCCCCTATACCTGAGTATACTTTGGACTGGATCAGTGGCATGCAAACGCTACATTATGTTAACAAAAAGCTAAAGTTCATGTTAACAAAAAAATATTGACATCCCCCCTATAATATCTTGAGGAGGTGGAAATTGAATAGATAACATCTGGATTATAAGAATTAACAAAGAGAATTTGTTATTTGTTTTGCACTCTGTTATATTATTAAAATTTTAAATAAACCAATATTGGGCACCAACAAACCAACTTAAATGTTTCTGTGCTAAAACAAAAAGAAAAATGAAAACAAAGAAAAAATAATACTAATATTGTGGTCTCGAGGGGGTTAGCAGCAGATAAATAATATCAAGGCAATTTTTAGGCACACTTTCTTATCTTTTTAATTCTCAGCTTTACAATTCTGATTCCCATTTTATAATTTCTTTTTCTTTATCATCAATTTACACCGTTCTTTCCGCCATCCCTGTTTTTCCATTCCTCACTTCCCTCCTGGGAGGCAGCAGAAGAGACGGAACAAGTCGGAGTTTGGTTCCTCTAATATCACTAGCATTGATCTTACAGGTCAGTGACCTTTTTCTAGCGTTGTCTCATGTTGTGGAAAGAGAAGCCACTGGACTGTGTCAGCATGTGGGCCATGTAAAGGGCACTAATGATCCAGAAAACAATCTGCCTTCAAGGCACAGTGAAACATGAATCTCTTCAGTTGATACCCACACGACAATGTGTCAGACTTACCCTCTTATCAGAACATATTGACAGAGGCACGCCATCGCATTACACAAACACACACACCGGCACCACTAGCATGTCCTTGTTGGCTTCATCCTGAATTATTTCACTGGCCACAATTACATAGAAATTCCAAATTAAACGATTGAATACATTACAATACAAATTTACATGACAGCCTTGCAGCTCAAATGTAATAACATGTTATAGCTATTAAAACGAATAGGTAGATTTAAAGATCTCACACAATACACAGAGACTGATATTGTTTTATGTTTTTGGTGGCCCAGATGACCATTGAAAAGGCTTGGAAACAACTCTCTGTGTCTCTTGTGCCAGCAAAGCACAAAATATCCTGGATCATGATCCAGGACAAGATTGTTAGCATTTTAAAGTCGTTCTTAAGGTAGAACTTCAAAGGGGAAGCGCCGCTTGTCTGCCTCTTCCATCCCTCCGCTGCTACATTTGGGGGGGGGAGCGGGTACCTGGTTTTGACAAGTACCCGCTCCCATTTCTGGCTCAGTTTGCCGTGGCGGGTACCTGTCAAAAGTTTGCCTCCCCCCCCCCCCCGCGCGCGGGTGGCCCATTCACAAAGCACAACACACTTCACGCATGTGCAATAGGAAACTGGCTGTGAAGCCACAAGGCTTCACTGCCAGTTTCCCTTAGTCAAGATGGCGGCTCCAGCACCCAATAGCCAATTAAAAAATCGGTTTGGGTGAGGACACCACTGGATTCCTGGACACGTAAGTGCCCTAATATTAAAAGTCAGCAGCTACAGTATTTGTAAAGAGACCCAAAGACGATATCCCTGGGTCTTTAAAAATTTGATTAGCGTGTTGATAAGGATGAAAGGAGGAACCAGTGAAGGCAAAATGTAGGCCAAAGTTTAGCATTATTACATGGAAAAATGTGTTTAATATACGTCGATGTATAGCAAAATGACCTTACTACCCATACAATTATAAACTGAATGACATTTTATTGCCAAAGGCACTTGTAATCATAGACAAGTTCTCATTTTAAAAATAAAATACTTGTTTTCACTTTTGTTGCACCTCAATGCTGTTGATTTCCTGCGGCAACTTTGAAGCCACCTCCTGTCCATATATACACTCACCGGCCACTTTATTAGGTACATTTGTTCAATTGCTTAGTTAAACAAACTGCTAATCAACCAATCCCATGGGAGCAACTCAATGCAATTAGGCATCTAGTTGTGGTGAAGACAAATTGCTGAAGTTCAAACCGAGCATCAGAATGGGGAAGGTGACTTTGAACATGGCATGGTTGTTGCTGCCAGACAGGCTGGTCTGAGAATTTCAAAAACTGCTGATCTACTGGGATTTTCACACACAACCATCTCTAAAGTTTACAGAGAATGGTCAAAAAAAGAGAAAATATCCAGTGAGTGGCAGTTGTGTGAACAAAAATGCCTTGTTGAGGTCAGAGGAGAATGGGCAGACTGGTTTGAGATGATAGAAAGGCAACAGTAACTCAAATAACCACTCATTACAACCAATGTATGCAGAATACCATCTCTGAACACAACACATCACACCTTGAAGCAGATGAGCTACAGCAGCAGAAGACCACACCGGGTGCCACTCCTGTCAGCTATGAAAACTGAGGCTGCAATTCGTACAAGTTCACCAAAATTGGACAACTTTGCCTGGTCTGATGAGTTTTGATTTCAGCTGTGACATTCGGATTGGTAGGGTCAGAATTTGGCCTAAACAACTTGAAAGCATGGATCCATCCTGCCTTGTATCAATGGTTCAGGCTGGTGGTGTAATGGCGTGAGGGATATTTTCTTCGCACACTTTGGGCTCCTTAGTACCAATTAAGCATTGTTTAAAGGTCATGGCCTACCTGAGTATTGTTGCTGACCATGTCCATGCCCATTATGACTACAGTGTACCCATCTTCTGATGGCTCCTTCTAGCAGGATAATGCACCATGTCACAAAGCTCAAACCCTCTCTGGTTTCTTGAACATGACAATGAGTTCCCTGTACTCCAATGGCCTCCACAATCACCAGATCGCAATCCAATAGAGCACCTTTGAGTTGGGGTGGAACAGGAGATTCGCATCATGGATGTGCAGCCAACAAATCTCCAGCAACTGTGTGATGCTATCATGTCAATATGGACCAAAAGCCCATGTAACAAAGTGACAACACAGCAAGAGCACAATTATAAAACAGGGAGTGTTTAAGCTTATAACAGGAAGAGCCTGAAGAAGGACCTTCATGACAGTATTTTCTGGTATTAATAAAAGTGTAAGTTCACCTTTACAGAAAATCTGTAAGGTAAACTCACACTGGACCCCCTCCCCATCGCACCCGATCCTGCTGACCTGGAGTCCGGCGATCACCCGTTCTGACACACCGGACAGCCAGTGTAATGCCCCGTACACACGATCAGACTTTCCGACAACAAATGTCGGATGTGAGCTAGTTGTCGGAAAGTCCGACCATGTGTATGCTCCATAGAACTGTCGGACTTTCCGCCAACAAATGTTTGAGAGCAGGTTCTCAAAACTTATCGGAAATTCCGAGCGTGTGTACACAAGTCCATCGCACAAAAGTCCACGCATGCTCGGAATCAAGCAGAAGAGCCGCACTGGCTATTGAACTTAATTTTTCTCGGCTCGTCGTACGTTCTTGATGTTCGGAATTTCCGACAACATTTGTGTGACCGTGTGTATGCAACACAAGTTTGAGCCAACATCCTTCGGAAAAAAATCCACGGTTTTGTTGTCGGAAAGTCCGAATGTGTGTACGGGGCATAAGTTCACCTTAAAGATTTTTCTTACCCTTTAATGAAACATTTAAAAATAATGAATATTATTTTTTAAAATTACAGTAACATGTTTAGCTTATATGAGATTTAAGTGAATGGGCTTACATATACTGTAAGTATGTAAAGTACATAACAATATTAAACAATTTTAAATGAATTATCACATAATATTATAAATATAAAATACATGTGTCAAATGACAAAATCTACCAGTAATAGTGAGAGCTGTGTAAAAGCTGAAGTAGGGGGTATTGTTAATGCTACAGACATATCAGATGTAGAACTTCCCTATTCATGGAATGCCAATGACATCATGTAAATGAGTTGCCTATATTAAACCGCTATGACAGTACACAGAAAATGACCTTTCAGAGCCAGCCAGGATTCTGTAATGCCTTTTGGAGCACTGCTGCTTAGCTAGGATGAAACTAACAAGCACACTAAGCATGCTCTGAACCAGATAATATTTCATTACTGCTCAGGAATATTTATATCTTCCCAGATGTTGGCTTCTTTACATAGATGTGCAGTGTTTCTTTACAAATATGAAATCTCCAGACCTTGACAGTAAATATACTCTTTGATAAAAAAAAAAAAAACTAATGGTTTTGGGTTAATTAATTTTTTTCTTTTTAACCACTTCAACCCCAGACGGATTTGCCCCCTTCATGACCAGGACATTTTTTGCGATACGGCACTGCATCGCTTTAACTGACAATTGTGCAGTTGCGCGACGCTGTATCCAAACAAAATTAACGTCCTTTTTTTCCACAAATAGAGCTTTCTTTGGTGGTGTGTGATCACTTCTGCGGTTTTTATTTTTTGCGCTATAAAAAAACAAAGAGCGACAATTTTACTTTTTGCTATAATACATATCCAAAAAAAATATATAGAAACGAAAACATTTTCATACAAATTTTCAGTAGCGGCCCTTTTACAGTGGCGAAAACAAAAGAAAAAGTACATCACGTTTTTGTCCACTGACAAAAACTATGACGAAAATCAATTCCGTTTTTGTTAACAAATGAAAACTAAAATGTGAGGGAGGGAGGACTACAGAGCTCCATGCTTAGCAGTTAGCACTGTGCAGCATCACAGGTCACCTCAAACGACCGTCCAGAGCAGCACAGTGCATTACAGGCCTCCTGATGAGAGTTCCGACTCATGACCATCCACAGCAGAGCACTGTGTGTCAGGGAAATCATGTGCAGAATCATACACAAAGACGCGCTAGTGACAACTAGACATCCCTGACTTACTAACTTATTCTGCGCACGTGCGCATGCGCATTAGCGTGAACGCGCGTGAGTACTTGGCGCCCTCTTGCCTATTTAAACTGGATTAAACTTGGATTTCCGGCTATATAAACATCCGGGTGACATGATAGCCCCACCCCCGCTGATGAAGTCCCGTAGGACGTAATGCGTACGGGGGGGAGGAGCTATCTTGTGGACATCACCCGCAGCCATCTCTGGCACACCGTTGCCTCACACTGCCGTTTTTATTGATCGCTGTTTAAGCTTCTTTTATGTTACGGATATCAGAATTTTTATATCGTAGATCATTTCATTAAATGGAGAACACTTTGATTGTTTTTATTGCCATTTTATATTCGATCCGGGATCATCTAGTTCCATTGGTTACACTCACCAACTACCTTCATCCCATCTGTGGATACAAGCTTATATGACCTTCTGTTAGCTCAGAGGTCTACCGTATCTGGTAAGAGTTTGGATTTGTTGGTGTAGGATTAGTCACCCAGAATACTTTCAACGGATCTGAATTATGTCTTTCCTCACGAGGTGTCCCTGCCATCCATTGCTGAAGAACTTTATTATTATCATTAATATTGTTCCTTTCAAACATGTTTATGGACTTATACACTGCACTAATTTTATTTTTTATATTTAAACAGGCTCCATAGACCAGAAGATTGCTGAGTGGTCGTCAGCTTCTACCATCTGTGACCTGATCCTGTGCTTGTTCCTGTATATACCCGGCCTGTTTGATTCTGCTTGTTCCTGATACCTGATTGCTGACCCGGCTTGTGACCCGACTCTGCCTTCTGCCTACTGTTCCGGTACCTTCTCTGCTCACTTGATACCGACCCTGGCCTGTCCTGACGCCTCTCTGGATCCGATTCTGTACCTCCGCTGCTTGGTCGTTACCAACTTCTGCCTACCTAAACACCCAAAACCCTGCATTCACCTGCTCTCCAGCTTGGCTGCTGTCTGCTGTCCTGCACCTGCTGCTGTGTACCTGTATCTGGCAGTCCACCAGTCTGCCTGCTGTTCTGTCCAGGATCTCCTACCAGCCACCCATGCTACTCCGTGCCCTCTTATATCCTGTCACCACCTTCAGGAGAAACAGGACAGGAGGTGTAAGGTAAAGTCCTCCCGTCAGCTCGGCCTCAACCAGGTATGTGACACTGTGAGTGTGTACATTACAGGCCACTCCTCAGACCACTGTCCAGAGCACTGTGTGTGTAACAGGCTTCCTCTTACTTCCAGCATCCAGAGCACTGTGCATTACAGGCCTTCCCCGGGACCACCACCCAGCACTGTGCAGCATTACAGGCCTCTCAGACCACCGTCCAGAGCACTGTGCAGCATTACAGGGCTCCTCAGACCACCGTCCAGAGCACTGTGCATTACAGGCCTCCTCAGACCACCGTCCAGAGCATTGTGCCTTGCAGGCCCCCTCAGACCATCCAGATCAACTAAATCTGTATCTGTGAATTTGTTCAAACCTTAACACCATAAATAATAACATATTAGAATGTTTTCTTCTAGGAGTATATATTAAGTTTGAAAATTCTAGAGAAATACTTAAATAACGCATTACAATTTAACTAAACCCATTCTATTTTAGTTGATTAAAATGATTTTAGCCGACTAAAATGTACTGCAGATTTAGTCGATTAAATATGACTAAATCAATTGCAGATGACTAAAATGGGACTAAAACTAAAATGGCATTTTAGTCAAAAGACTAAGAGTAATGCCCCGTACACACGAGCAGAAATTCCGCCAGCAAAAGTCCAATGAGAGGTTTTGGTTGGAAATTGCGACCGTGTGTATGCTCCATCAGACTTTTGCTGGCAGAATTCCAGCCAGCAAAAGATTGAGAGCAGGTTCTCTATTTTTCGGTCGTAAAAAAGTTACTATCTGAAAATGCGTTCATCTGTATGCAATTCGGACGCGCAAAAAATCACGCATGCTCGGAAACAATTCGATGCATGCTTGGAAGCATTGAACTTCATTTTCTCGGCTCATCATAGTGTTGTACGTCACCACGTTCTTGACGGTCGAAAGTTCAGGGAACTTTTGTGTGACCGTGTGTATGCAACCAAAGTTTGAGCGGAATTCCGTCGGAAAAAGCATCCAAGATTTTTCCGACAGAAATTCAGCTTGTGTGTACGGGTACGGCTTCATGTAAAAGGGACGTTCTTACAACCTCCCCGGAAAGATTTAACTTAACAGGTAGTAACCCACGTTTAAAATGTCTCTTTTGCCGCATTTACATGTCGTGTTTAGCCGCGTTTGTGTTTAGAAGCATTTAAAAAAAAAAGAAGATAAACGCCTGTAAACGAAACGCGGCTAAAAAGCGAGTTACCGTGTTTAGCCGCATTTAGAAGTGCTTGGCGCTTGAAATCCCTCTAAACTCAGCATCTGAACCCATTTTTTTTGCATTCCAAAAAAAGCCTCTAAACTCAACTGCCTAGAAACGACTGTAAATGACCCTGTGTACATGTAATATAGAGGAGAGTTCAAGAGCAGTTGAAGAAAATGCCCAACTGCTCCTAAACGTCCATTTCTCAGCAGCAGTGTACATGGGGCCTAAAACTAAATCAAAATTTGCTGCCAAAATAAACACTGTCTGGAGGAAGAGCATAGGTGTGGCAGAATCACCAGGTATTTTTGAAAATAAACAAGTTTAGCAGGTGCTGTTTTTTACATTTATGCATTTATTTGTAGGTATATAAGGGATATAAATTTTAAATATAGTTGTACTTGAAAAAAAATAAATACAACTGGCCAAACCCACCATGGTTTGATGGCTCTCCCATACCAAGTCTTGATTTTCAAGCCTCGTCATCTGTGGCTTTTGTCAATAAATGGATTTAGAGGATGACATATACTGTATATTATATTTCTGACATGACTCATTTTTACGATGTTTTGTTCTTCTGGGTTGAAACACAAGTGCATTTTAATTATGTAAAAAGCAACAAATGTAATTATGAACAGTTTGCACAGCTGTTCCACAGGACTTGATTGTGGTTACTTTTATATTATTATTTTTATATTATTAATTAGCATTCATGCAAAAAGGTTTTTAAAATCTTGTATGTTTTTGAAAAATGTATCTTGATTTGCAATGTTTATTTAATTCCCTCAAAAAAATATCCAGACTACTCCAGTTAAGGTTTTCCTATAATATGTAATGTCGGTGTAAACTACCATCCATCTCTTCTCAAAAGCCAGACTCACCATATCCTGTTCCTGCCAGGTCAGGATTACAAATGAAATAGGAAAAGGACACAGGAAGTCCAGCTATGTGCTGCAGGTACCTCTGCCACTTAAAGCGGTCATTTCTTCCTGATCAATATATTCTTCAACTTTCTAAGCAAATATCCAACTATTCTGAAAGGTTATCTTGTACTTCATATCTATTGTTATTCAAAACTAAAACAAAGAATAGGTTTCTGGTACATGTAAGACTAATGCCCCGTGCACATGATCGGACTTTACACCAACAAAACCGTGGATTTTTGTTTGAAGATGTTGGCTCCAACTTGTCTTCCATACACACGGCCACACAAATGTTGGCCAACAATTACGAACGTAGTCACGTACAAGACGTACGACGAGCCAATAAAAAGGAAGTTCAGTAGCCATGTGCTATCTCCATTACGAACGCTAGTTTTACAAGACCGAGCGCTTCCGGTTCATACTTGATTCCGAGCATGCGTGAACTTTTGTGCAACGGACTTGTGTACACACGATTGAAAATCAAAGTTTTGTTGGCGGAAAATTTTAGAACCTGCTAGCCAATATTTGTTGGGGAAAGTCCGACAACATATGTTTAATGGAGCATACACACGGTCGGACTTTCAGCCAACAAGCTCACATCCAACATTTTCCGTCGGAAAGTCCGATCGTGTGTATGCGGTATAAGACCCCTTTCACACTGGGGCAGTTTGCAGGCGCTATTGCGCTAAAAATAGCGCCTGCAAACCGACCTGAAAGTGCCGCTGCTTTGTCTCCAATGTGAAAGCCCCGAGGGCTTTCACACTGGAGTGGTGCGCTCGCAGGACGTAAAAAAAAGTCCTGCTAGCAGCATCTTTGGAGCGGTGAAGGAGCGAAGTCTATACCGCTCCTTCACCGCTCCTGCCCATTGAAATCAATGGGACAGCGCGGCTATACCGCCGGTAAAGCGCCTCTGCAGAGGCGCTTTGCGGTGGTTCTTAACCCTTTCTTGGCCGCTAGCGTGGGGTAAAACCGCCTCGCTAGCGGCCGAATACCCATGTTAAAGCGCCGCGCTCGCCCCGGTGTGAAAGGGGCATAAGGCTCCATGCACACTAGTGTTTTTCATAAGTAAAAGAAAAACGAAAAAAAAAAAAAAGCACTGGTTAAAAAACGCTGATAATAGCATTTTTTCGTGCCAGCTTCTAGTATTTTAGTAGCATTTAGAAGCTTTTAGGAGCATTAGCATTTTATTAGTGTTTTTGCAGTACATGAAAAAAAACAGCAGTTAAGCTTTAGCAGTGTAGCATTTAGAAGCAGTTAGGAGCATTCAGCGTTTTTTTTCTGCTGGCAAAAGGTTTTGAAAAACTCTACAAAAACCTTTTTTTTCTGCTCCTAAACGCTGAAGCTCAACAAATGCTAGTAGCCTATAATAGTGTGCATGGACACATAGGATAACACTATTTAGCTTCTAGGAGCAGAAAAGAATGCTAATAACAGCTTCTAGGAGTTTAAAAAAACGCTAGTGTGCATGGAGCCTACAGATGCAAGAAACATGGAGGCTGCTATTGTTGATCTTTGCTTTTGAAAATGCTAGTTGCCTGTTTTTTATTGCCTGTCTTTTGACTTCAGTACGTCAAGGCACTAACCTGAAAAAAGTAGTCAGATAAAAACTTCTGACTTTTCCTGATCTACAAATGTGCCCAGCCATTGACCAAAGGAGTTGTGAGTGTCAGCATAGAAGCCGGACAATTAGCATTATCATTTCACAGACATAAGGTGTCTCTATCTGGAAGTCAACCAATTCTGTTTACAGATATTGATCATTGATCTTTGCGGTTTAACCATAATTTCAGGTGAGCCTGACTCTTTTGACACCAAAAGGATTTTATACCTCTAGCAACTAAAGTGTTGTCCCATCTGAGAAAAAACAGGAAAAAAAAACCCAGGAGAAATGGAACCTATCGAAGCCTTCCTGAATTCCCAGACAATGGTTAAAAATAAAAAAAAGCTGCTCTGGTTGCTATACCGATCTCTAGCACTATCCCGGAATTGGGCACAGGTACCTGTCAAAAACAGATACCCGCCCCCTCCTCTCCCCTGAAAGGTGCCAAATGTGGCACTGGGGGCAGAGCCGTCTTTAAGGCAGGGCAAAAGGGGCAGCTGCCCAGGGCCCTGTCATTGTTGTGGGGCCCAAAACAGCTGCCTCATACTTGCCAACTATGCCAGTTTAAATTCCCTTGTCCCTTGAAGTTTTAGTCCCTTGCTGTGTCCTGATATCTCAGTGTGGAGTGCTGCTACTTATGCTGCCCAGCTCTTCCCTATTGTTGTGTACAGATGACTCACCTGCAGACCCTGTGTTTACATGTAAATAACCTGCATTCATATGTAAATAGCTGCATCCGGCGGCATAGATATGTAAATAAAGGCAGCATTCATATGTATATCATGCCCCCTGCAGTGAGGAGATGATGTGCCATAACCTCTAGCAACCAATCAGTGAGCAGTATTACTATACAGTAATCTCTAGCAAACAATCAACAAGCAGAAATCATTTGCTGTAACATCTAGCAACTAATCAGTGACCTGTAATGTGTGCTGTAACCTCTAGCAACCAGTCAGTAAGCAGTAATGACACACTGTAACCTCTGGCAACCAATCGCAATCGCTGCCTGATCTGATACAGTAAATTGATTTTAAGTCTAGCTGCTATTTATTTTATGTCTCAGAGCAGGTGGAGAGCGAAATTGTATGGGGGGGGGGGGCAAGAAAATGTTTGCCCAGGGTCCAATCAATATTAAAGACAGCCCTGACTGGGGGGGGGACAGATAAGCGGAGCTTCCAATTTTGGGTGAAGTTGTGTCAGTAGTAATGACATAACCAATGATATTCTATATATACACACACATTACTACATATAGTGTATGATTATTTACAACTGCCTATACATCAGTAATAGTAAAATACTTAAAGAATAGATGTTCTCCATGCTGGCGGTTTCCTTCTTCAGTCACCTCAGTTTCAGTCAGTGAAGGATGGCAGTATAAAAACAAAAATGCATTTTTCTCTCTGTCAGGGATGGAATGTGCTTATGACTGCATTCTCATTCCCATGTTTAAACTGGTTCCTAATCACAATGTGGTTAGGCATGAAGAAACGCAACCACCCATAATATCAACATCTTATCACACCTGTGAGAATGACTGAAACCATTTATAATACTATCTGCAAGACTGAAAGATACACTAACAGTCCCTGAATACTGGCATGGTGGCAGCCAGAAATGGAATTATTAAAACACCGGAAACCAACAACCAAGCACTGTGCTTGCAGACAATTATTAGCACACACTAGATGAGGACACATCGACACAAATATAGACACAGTCATTTTCATACAAGCCTTACTTTAATCAGATAACTGAAATAACTGCCTCCTTGCCAAAAAATAATAATAGTAAAGGTGGCCATAGACAGATCTAAATTTGGCCGCTTCAGCAGGGATCAGGTGAATTTGGAACCAGGTGTGGTTTCTATTGTTGGAGAGAAGTTAAATTGACTTCTGTCAAACAGGAATGTTGTGTTGCCTTATAAGTTTATGTGAAATATCCATTAATCGCTGTAAAATATTGTAATTAGAAATATATTTCAGTTAGAGGGAAATATATTTAAAATACTGAGTGTTGTGTTGGTGTTATTGTAATTAGTTCAACTTCAAAGGTTGGCCTTTTGTTCTCCCTGAGAACATCTTCCCTGGGTAGTAAACAATAGCCTTCTTTGACTCATCCAATCAGGCTGTGCCCAATATACATTTACTAGGTACAATGACCAATTAGGGAGAATTATATTAGCCACACTACAGAAAGGAGGGGGGGGATATAATGCTTTGTGACCAAGCTTACTCACTCTTTGGTATGGGAACAGACAGCAGTCACCATGGGCTGACCTGAAGTTAACAGGTAATCTAATATACTTGTATTTTATACTGTACTGTAAATATGGGTGTTGTGGGTAATTTGTAAATACCATGTAAGCCAGGAGACCTACACTGTACATTGTGTTGTAAATACTGTTGGGTGTGTACTTTGTATAGATTATGTAACCCTATTAATAAATGTGTATTGCTGAACGAACTACCTCTTTGTTGTAAGATCTCTCAGATCTAGATATGTATATGTCCATACTACTACAATGATTGAGGTGTATGCACAAAATACAGAACTAGTCAACAAAATGGCGACCGGCGAATGGACAGAAAAATTTGGTGGTCTCTTTCAGCAATATCTCAAGGGGTTGCAATATCTACAAAAGGCACTTTGAAAGGGTTTTTCATTTGAATGCTAAAAAAAATGAACATTGGGTGCTCTATGTGCTCGATATAGAAATGGGCTATAAGAAATAGCTGTGTTCTACAGTGGGTAATTAATAGGGAGCCTACGAGGAACACATAACTTTTGTTAAAAGCTAAATATAATATAGAATTGGTACATGAAGAGTCCAGATGCATTAGAAGGAGATGAAAAGAGCTGTTGCCCAATGTTTCTATGCATGAAGATTCAGTCTATTTAAAAAAAAAGAGAGCTGTTTCCTGTATGTATGCATGTCAACAGCAATTGAGAGCACAGCACAAAAGATGGATAGGGAGGACAGACAGTCTTTAGAAAATGTGCTACTTGTAGCTAACAATATTGGCAAACTGTTGCCAGGAGTGCACATAACATTTCATGCAGATAATGTCTTGCAACGATGTAAATTGCTGGGAGTTGCCAACTCCAGAGATCAGGTTAAAGTTTTACTATTAACAGTTAACTTAGACACATGGTCTTCCCTACCAGACCATGTTAAAGAAGGAAGAGCAGATTACAATGAAACTGTAGATGAATTGCTAAAAATAATATATCCCTTTGACCTAGGCTTAAAAGCAGCGTATAGAACAAAACAGGAAAATAATGAGAACCCACTTCTTTATGCAAAGAGGCTATGGTCAGCTTACTATGTAGGCAAACGGAGAAACGTACACAGAGAGGACCCAGAGTACAAAACCCTCCTAATAGCTAATGCCCATCCAAAATTTAAAATTAAATGTGGATTTTTTATAAATCCCCTTAAAGATTCATATCAATGCATCATGGACTGTATGCACAAATTTTTTCATGTAGCCAGAAGGTCTAATTCTGTGAAATCAAAGATTTATCACCAGAGTGCAAACAACAAAACCTGTTTAGCAAGTCACACTACAGGAGAATTTGCCACCTTTTCAAACAGAAAGAGGCACCATTACAATTTCAATGCCTCCAAAGATAAGATCTATAGGCATGGCACCCCAGGTACTATTCAAAGGCAAATAGCCTCATGCTCCCCTTTGAATGTAAATTCCATGGAAAGTGATCTCAGATTACAGCACAGGAGATCAGTTTTGAAAGAGGTTAAGTTAATTAGCACAATTACCTCTCTTGAAAATGAGATTGAACTACTGAAGTCGCATATTCATAATTGGGAAAATACCAATAAAATAATGGAAACATCACAACATGTTCCTAAGGTAAAATATGAAGCATGCCATGCAGATGTGGTACAGTGTAGGAAAGAACTGAAAGAAATAAAACAATCTTTTGATCAAATTGTTAAGGTCCCACAGAAAACCATCTGTTCCATTCAAACAGAAAATACTGGAGGGGGGGCCAACCTATCTATGCTATCTGCTAGGACTTCACCTTACTGGGAACAAACCTTAAATATAAGCAATTTAGAAAAAGCAAAAGAAATACCAGATCTAATGTGTCATTCAGATGTCTATGATCTGAGTCATTTGTTTTCACCAGATCCAAGGGTGAATGTCAGTGAACATATACCAATGTAAATATGTAAATGTAACAATGTGGCAGTGTTTGTTTTCTTTGTGTGAAAGAAAGGGAAAAGGGTAATAACTTTTGTCTAAGTTATATTTTCCAGGTGCAGGGAGCTCATGAAAAAGTATTTACATATTAATCAGGTGTATCAATATAGATGTATTTATACATAAATACATACACCTAAGGTAATGTATATTAGGCTAGGTATTCAAACATGGTTATTAGTAATACAGGTGTTATCTTCCCCAAAGGATCAGAAGACTGCCATAAATATTCAAAGGTATAGGGTACAAGTAGTGTTTAGTACAGAAGCCTACTCTTGCTTCATTTTATATATTTTTTTATTTATGTATTTGTTTTTGGTTGGTGTTCTTGGTTTTTGTTTGTTTTTTTTTGTTTCCTTTCTCCTGTTTGCGTAAACACATAACAATTCATTTGCGATTTATCAAAGCTCTATCCAGGATGTATGGATTCAATCTAAATGAATGTGTGTGTCTGAGTGATGGAATGCATGGGTATGAACTGTCCATGTGTAAAGAAAGATTTTTTTTTTTTTTTTGTAGGGGCGTACATTGTTTTTATGGCCATCAATAAGTGTGATCACACTAATGCGCATGCTTTGTACTGTTTACGATTATTTTATTAATTTTTCTCATTTGTAATGAGCTCAATACTGGTACCAGTTTAAAATAATACTTTTTTTACAAGTTTATATGTATTCGCGAATAAATAACCTGTGCACAGAGAAGAGATCTTGATCCCTATAACTCTGAGAAACTGTAGGGATTTTGTTTTGATAATTTTTCCTTTCCTGTGGCTTAGAGTGAAGTTTCATTCACTCTGATACATGGAAAATACATAACAATGCATTGCTTTGCACCTTTATGGCATCTTATGGATTCAGTAGGTCTGGTGTTTTGTTTTTCCTTCCAAATTGACGCATGTGCTGTTAATATGTGTAAAGGTTTTATGTCTACAGGCGGTCTTCTTAAACTTTAAGTACTTACAAACACACCAGGTTTTCCTATAACTTTTTGTTTGCCAGAGTACAGATATGTGGGTGTGTCTGTACATTTTCGACTGTACTTACTGTGGATGGACGCATTATCTCAGCTGGAAGTCTGTTCCAATCATCCACTACTAGTTTAGTCCATTATGAACCTCTCAGAGAGGTACAGTGAGGTGTTATTAATTTTTGAGTTTTGTATTTTAGGAGACATACACAGACAAGGACAAATGATTGGACCCAGACTGGACAAAGTACTTTGAAACACAGAGGACCTTGAAACATAATTTTTATTTTTTTTTTTGTTGTTTTAAGGAGAAGCCTTGAATCCAATTAATTGCAGTCAGGCCCAACTAAATTCTAAAAAAAAAAAAAAAAACATTTAAACTTTTTTTAAACAGAGATCCTGCTCTCTGTAATACAAGTTCTTTTGGCCTGATTGAATTGCAAATAGATTTGCACTGAGAGTCAATTAATATGTTAATCACCACCTACAGAGGGTGTTGCCTTTTGAATGGCTACAATGTTTGAAGGCAGTTTCAATGTTTTTTTTTTTTTTGACAGAATACAGATTAAATTTTTTTTTTAATTTGTTACATTTTTTTTTCTCTCATTTTTATTCTTCTTTTTTCTTAACAGTCAATGGTTTTTTTTGACAGAATACAGATTCAATTTTTTTTTTAAATTTGTTACATTTTTTTTTTTTCTTCTTTCATTTTTCTTCTTTTTTTTTTCTTAACTGTAATTTTTTTTTGTTTACAAAAAAAAACAAAGGGGGGAAGAAAGATTTTTAATTTTTTTAATTATTAATTTTTTTTAATGTTTACTATTTGTTATTTTTCTTTTTTTCCTATAGTACCTTTATTTATTTTTTTATTTTATTTTTTTTGTATGGTGATACTTAAGTTTGGTGTCACTAGGGTGAAATAAATAAATAAATAAAAAAAAAATAAATAAAAAAAAGAGGGGAGTAGGGGGGAACATTATATGGAGAACATTTAAAATGGTTAGAAATGTTGATATAGAATATTAAAGCTTCCCTATAGCATTTTGGGGATGGACCAAGTTCCAACAGTTTTTCTTCCCTCTTTCGACATTGGATAATTGTTATATAAATGTATGTGATTGTAGCTATTACCAACTATGACAGTAACATCTGGGTGTTAGCAACAGTCATGTGACTATTTTCTGTGTATATGTGACATACAATCCTCTCTACAGTTCTAATATTGGGCAGTCATCATATGTGGTCATTGATCAAATTTTTTTTTTTTTTTTGTTGTTTGTTGGTCAGTTTTCTTTTTTGTGCCATAACTAAGTTCAAAGAGCATTGCGTGAATATCATATAGATATACTGGGACTGGTGAGACTCATAGTGATTGGCAAATAGCAGGGAGTATAGTACAATTGTACTTAAGATTAATTTAGTTTGATTGTTCCTGAAGCCACTAGTGACTGATGACATCACACTCATCCGTATTCCGAATTATTTTTGTCTGCGTAGGCGACACTGCCTAATCTCCACTGAGAACTCTTAAAGTGATGACCTCTTCTGTAGCCTGCTAAAGGCAGGACGGAGCTATATGCCCAAAGGTTGGGCACCAGCCAAGGTTGAACGGAACACAGTTTCAGTAAAAGGAGTTAGTGGTGAGTTGCGATGGCAACAAAACTCCCCGGAACACGTGAAGGGTCATACACGCACACACAACGTGGTATTCCACAGAAGGTGGGGCAGAGGTACTTGCAGGCATATGACAATGGAGGAAGAAAGATGGGGGGATGAAAATCAGACACCTGGCTGAAGGGCGTAACCATTCAAATTGTTACACATGTCACTGGGAAAGGGGTCTCATTAGTATGTCGCAGTATATCTATGACAATTCTAATCAAAAGGTCCTTACGGCTTAGACTTACCAGACAAGCATTCAGTTGAATGCATATGTTTTAAATGTACTTGTGTTTTTATTTCTCTACCTTTGTCCACATTAATAAAGTATAATCTTAGAAAGCCAGGAAAAGCTGGTCCCCAGGCTATTATTGTATGCTGTATCCACTTGGAATCACCAGTGAAGGCCGTCCCAGAAGCAAGGGCAACATGACCAGATTCGCCTTATGGACTTTCGTACTGTTATTATCGGACTATTGTTATTATTGGACTGTTGAGAACAAGGATCCTCATGTTTTTTTTTTGTTTTTGTTTTTTTTCCTTATTGTTTTGTTTTGGTGCCGTTTCTCATGATTTCTATTTTGGACTTATGACATCCAGAACAAGTGATGACTACCAATACTGGGATCCAGAAGTGTGAACTGTAGAGATGGAGAGTTTAAAAAGTTTTTTTTTTCTTCTCAAAGAGTTTTATTTCATTTCAGAGGGTAAAGCCAAAAGTTACAAATATTAAAGGAGATTGCACATAAACCATTATTCTAGGTGTGGCCGAGTCTCATATTCTCAACTGGCCACAAGGGGCCATCTGTTGCCTTATAAGTTTATGTGAAATATCCATTAATCGCTGTAAAATATTGTAATTAGAAATATATTTCAGTTAGAGGGAAATATATTTAAAATACTGAGTGTTGTGTTGGTGTTATTGTAATTAGTTCAACTTCAAAGGTTGGCCTTTTGTTCTCCCTGAGAACATCTTCCCTGGGTAGTAAACAATAGCCTTCTTTGACTCATCCAATCAGGCTGTGCCCAATATACATTTACTAGGTACAATGACCAATTAGGGAGAATTATATTAGCCACACTACAGAAAGGAGGGGGGGGATATAATGCTTTGTGACCAAGCTTACTCACTCTTTGGTATGGGAACAGACAGCAGTCACCATGGGCTGACCTGAAGTTAACAGGTAATCTAATATACTTGTATTTTATACTGTACTGTAAATATGGGTGTTGTGGGTAATTTGTAAATACCATGTAAGCCAGGAGACCTACACTGTACATTGTGTTGTAAATACTGTTGGGTGTGTACTTTGTATAGATTATGTAACCCTATTAATAAATGTGTATTGCTGAACGAACTACCTCTTTGTTGTAAGATCTCTCAGATCTAGATATGTATATGTCCATACTACTACAATGATTGAGGTGTATGCACAAAATACAGAACTAGTCAACAGTTGGAAAACTTGGAAAACAGTGAAGAATCCCACAATCAGAATATAACGTTCCGATGGGAAAAGTTCCTCCATCCACCTCATTTGTGTGGGTGAAGAAATCCACTATTTTTTTTGCTCAGCCCACTGGCTATACAAATTCATTGCTTGCGGTGGGGCACATCCAAGAGACAACCACTACTGTATTCTGTTTGACATAGCCATACATCGTGAGTACTTAAAGCGGGACTTCAGACATTTTTTCCATCTTTCCATCTATTAAATCTTCTGCCCTTGTTGTTGTTTTAAATTTGGATAGTAAATTATTTTTTTCTGCCAGTAAATACCTTATACAGCCCACTTCCTGTTTCTTGTCTGGTCATTAGCCTAGGCTTATGACATCATGCACAGTTCTCTCTCACACTCTCATGAGAGTTTTCCAGGAAGGGAGGGGATATGAGTCATAAGAGGGCCAATGAGAGCTGCAGAGCTGGAGGTGTGCCTCTGTGTGTCTTTGTAAATGCAGGAAGTGAACAGGCAGCAGCGTCAGCTACCCACGGTTAAAGTGGATGCAGCCAGACTCAGTGGAGGGAGATTTCTGCAGCATATTTGGCAAGTACAGATTCAAAGTATATATAGAATAATATGCAAAGTGGTTGGAGGGAAGCTTCAGAATGGCAAAGATGTTTTTATTACAAATTATGTGAGCAGACTGCAGTTCCTCTTTAAATTCTGCTGCTGTACTGAATGGTTTATCTGTAATGATATTAACTATATACCCTGTACATTTATGCATATACTTGTATGTAATTATTATACCCTTAGACCAGGGGTGTCAAACTCAATTTCATCTTGGGCCGCATCAGTATTATGATTGCCCTCAAAAGTGACGATTGTATCTGTAAGATTAGATGTCCAACACATCCCCTCCCCTTACATTAGATGTCAAGAGCCACCAAACCATCAGAAGTTGAGTCCCCCACTCTCCCTTACATCACAGTGCACCCCCCCTTTCCTTATGCTGCTGCTGGGAAGAAGCTGGATGCATTGCTTGAAAGCAGAAAGTAAGGGTCTGGAGGAGGGCCAGAGGAGGGCTGGAGCTTTCCTGAAGCTGCAGGAGAGGTGCAAGGGCCACATGAAGAGGGCCTTATGTTAGACACCTGTGCCTTAGACCATTATAACTTGCTCTGATCCTCCCCTGAAGAAGTAATTTTTGTTATAGTTCCGAAACATGTTGGGAATCTCCTGGTGAACTCCCCCTCCGGTTTGGCTCTCAACCCCATGAGACCTACCTTGGGTTTGACAATATGAGCTAGAGGGTATTGGATCTATCACCGTATGGTCATCATTTTGGTTTTAAAATTTGTACTTCTGTAAATTTGTAAATTTGTACTTATTATGTTTGAATAAAATTCTTGGATTTTACTCTACATTATTTTCATTACCTGGTTGTTAACTGCTCTGAAAGTCCCGCTGGGGCTCTATTCTTTGTTGCAAACAAAATCATCAACGGCCAGCATTAGACATAACCAGGTTCTGACCATTTAAATTTGCCCACTGCAGTCAAAACAATGAAACTTGGGATTGGAAAGGAGCTGAACCCTAGTCTGAAAAGATGCATGCTGATAGGAAGATAAAGCAGAATGACATAGAGATAAAGCCCATCTTTGTGCTGCTTCTCCTTTCACTGTTCAGTCATAAACTGGACAGTGGGGCAGCTCAGAGGAATCAAGTTGAATGATGCTGGCCCTTAGACTGAGGACATCAAGTGGCAGAAAAATGTACTGCAGGGCAAAACTGGATTGACACCGAATATTGCAGCAAATGCTGTTTTTGTTATTTTACCTTTTTGATGTGCTTTTCATTTTTATCTTGTTATTTTAGGCTATTTTATTGAGACAAATTGAGGCCCAAGTATGAAAACAACAGCTTTATTTATAAATATAAAAGTTTTGCAAGCTTAATTCAGACTTTTATCACATTCTGCAGAAGTTTACTGTTTATTTTCTTTTGTCTTACCTCCAGACAGGGATATAATTCCTAAAACCTTGTTACAAGAGCCCTGTCTACACAGAACATCACATCACTGGACTGCTGTGAGCCGACAGCACCGACACATAACTTGCCTATCAGATCTCATTTATCATTCAGTGTGCCCCCGTTCTCCTTTCCCTGGTCTAGATTATTCTGAGAGAGTTATACTGATGTGATCCATTTTTTATCCATATTAGTTTCAGTGCACCTCCCTACAGGTTCCTGAACAATCTAATGGTAGGCTATGTGTTATCCATGCCAATTATGTCTTGTAGTGTAGCAGCGAAGAGAAGCCAGTCAATGCTAATGTTCTGACAAATGAGTGATGCGTTCCTTTCTTCTTGGGCTAAAGTCATATTCATTTTAAAGCCACCCGCACTGTGCTAAGTGCTGCAGGGACCGAATCTGAGTTTCAATACACTGGATTCCCCGAAGGAGCTCCCAGATAAATGGTGTTTTCAAGTACAGCATAAATATTCATATTAGGGAAAGAGAATGTAATAAAGAAAATTGCCTTACTACATGTCTAATTAAAATTCTACCTCTGCATTTTCTATTATTTTAACTTGTGCCTGTTAACTCATCTACGGTACTTCAATTTTACAGAAAATATAGAAATGTGGGACATGAAAAGTTCAAATATATGCGCCTAGATGCATGCACTGAATGCCATTAATTTAGAAATAATCGCAACAATTTATTTGCATTGGACTCTTCATATTAAAACGGAAAAGGTTTAACGTTAAAGATTTCAGTATTGCTCTGTAAATGCCATGTTATATACCCAGAAAGAACAGGATACAGTTCATTTAAAAATGTTTTTTATACTAGTGCCATTTTAACCACTTGCTTACTGGGCACTTATACCCCCTTCCTGCCCAGGACATTTTTCAGCTTTCAGCGCTGTCACTCTTTGAATGAAAATTGCTCGGACATGCAACACCGTACCCAAATTACATTCTTATGATTTTCTTCCCACAAATAGAGCTTTCTTTTGGTAGTATTTATTCACCACTGGGGTTTTTTATTTTTTACTAAACAAACAAAAAAAGACCGAAAATTTTGAAAAAAATACAAACTTTTTTTCATATTTTGTTACAACATTTTGCAAACAGGTGATTTTTCTCCTTCACTGATGGGCACTGATAGGCTGCACTGATGGGCACCGATGAGGCAGCACTGATAGGTGGCACTGATGTGCACAGATAGGTTGCACTGATGGGCACTGATGAGGCTGCACTGATGGGTGGCACTGATGGGCACTGATAGGCGGCACGGAGAGGTGGCACTGATAGGCGGCACTGATAGGTGGCACTGATGGGCACTATTGGGTGGCACTGGTGGGCACTGATAGGTGGCACTTGTGGACACTGATATGGGACACTGGTGGGCGCTGATAGATGGCACTGATTAGTAGCACATGTAGGCAATAAGGGGACCAATGTCCCTCTAATCCCTCTAACAGAAGCTGTGACTTTTTTTTCTTCACGCTGACAGCGTGAAGAAAAGAAAAAACGATAACCGGCATCTGTTTATTTCTGTAATTAGCAGTGGTAATTTTGACATTAAATTTCAATTTAGTTTTACTTATAGTCTTTTGACTAAATTGCCATTTTCATTTTAGTCGTATTTTAGTCTTTTGACTAAAATGCCATTTTAGTTTTAGTCATATTTTAGTCATCTGAGTTGTTTTAGTTGTAGTCGTATTTTAGTCGACTAAAATCTCTAGTACCTTTTAGTCAACTAAAATCGAATGGGTTTAGTTAAATTTTTATGCATTTTTACTTTAGAACTGCCAAACATTATATACTCCTGGAGTAAAAATCTAATAACATGTTATTATTCATGGTATTAAGTTTGAACATGCAGTACAGACACAGATTTAGCCGTTGTGATACAAATGCAATTTCCCTTTAGTCTTAGTCTTTTGACTAAAATGTCATTTTAGTTTTAGTCGGATTTTAGTCATCTGAATTGTTTTAGTTTTAGTCATATTTTAGTCTACTAAAATAGTAGACGAAATTAACACTGGTGATCAGTTGTCATTGGCTGACAGCTGATCACGTGGTAAAGGGCCTGCTGTGATTGGCCCTTTACCCGATCTATGATCAGCCGAGTCTCACAGACTCGGCAATCACAGAGCGCGCCGCCCGCGCGCCCAAGGGGGCACACGGGAATCGCAAGAACATCCATGTACAGCCTCCCAGCAATTTAAGCTTGCCCTGTAGCTGTCTTTCAGCTATATTGCAGGCAGCAAGTGGTTAAAGAAGGAACTGGAAATGCAGCCAAACTTGTAATATATATGAATTTTAGCTATAATTTTTTTTTGTAAATGCAGAGATCTGCCCAGTGCTGTATTTGCACATAAACAAACCAGAAACCACAACTTCTACCAAGGTTATTCAAGAAGACAGTTTCTGCACCCCCAGCTCTGTTGCAAAGTCTTTCCCTATTGGAGCTCCAAATCTTGGGGTATTCACTGCACCATCTAGTGGCTGAAAAAGAGAAACATCACCCAGCTACTTTCCATAGGTGGCAAGTGATGCAAGCTTTTTATATAAATTGTCAAGACTCAAAACGATGACATGCAGAGAAGGAAATGGAGTCAAGGGGGAACGATGGGTTTTTGAATTCTTGCATGCATGTTGTAATTTTGTGACAATTTTAGACTCCTTCAACTTTGGGTGAAAAAAAAAAACAGGTGGAACAGTCCACTGCACATTAAAATATATGATCCCTCAAGCACCAGGAAATTACTGAAACGTGGGGAAGGGGAGGGGGGTGAAAGCTGATGAATTCTATACTTGCCACAAAGATGCCATGTGTATGGTCAGCCACGTAGACTCCCAAAACAGACAGTGGGCTATATTCACAGAACCAGATCGCATGTGCAGGTGTCCGGACACATTTTCCTAAATATTGCATGCGATCCTGCAACTGCCAATTCCCTATATCGTTTTGCGGTACATACTGTTAGTAAATACTACATGAAAAGGAATTAAAGTCAATTCACAGACAGGAATACATTATTAAATTCTTGCGGTAATTAGGTAATAGTCCAGGAAGGCAGTATTTAAGGAATGTAAAAATATAATAGCCAATTTTGAGTAGTCTCTGCGTTTTTGGATCAGTTTTCTCAACAGTAATGCATAGAAACCTAAATATGAAAATATGGAAATCATTGGGGTTGATTTACTTAACTGCTTCAATACCGGGCACTTTTACCCCCTTCCTGCCCAGGCCAATTTTCAGCTTTCAGCGCTGTCACACTTTGAATGACAAATGCACGGTCATGCAACGCTGTACCCAAATTACATTTTTTATCATTTTTTTCACACAAATAGAGCTTTATTTTGGTGGGTTTTTCATTTTTTGCAAAAAAAAAATTTAAAAAGACCGAAAATGTTGGGGGGAAAACGTTTTTGTTAGTTTCTGTCAAAAATTTTTGTAAATAAATAATTTTTCTCCTTCACTGATGTGCGCTGATGAGGCTGCACTGATGAGGTGGCACTGAAGTGCACTGATGAGGTGGCACTGCAGTGCACTGATGAGGAGGCACTGATGAGGAGGCACTAATATGCAGCACTGATGAGCACTGATAGGTGGCACTGATAGGGGGCACTTATGGGCACTGAAAGGCAGCACTGATGGGCACAAACTGGCATCATTGCTAGGCACTGTTGGGGCTGCACTGATAATCAGGGCACTGATGATCAGTGCCCTGCTTATCTGTACAGGTCTCCCCTGTGAGGAGATGGCGCTGATCGGCCGCTGTGATTGGACACAGCTGATCACATGGGTAAAGAGCTGCTTCATCGGCTCCTTAGCAAGATCAGGGTCGTGCCCAGTGACACAGCACGCCCATGATCGCCGCGCTGCACGCCCCCACGGGCATGCAAGCACAGAGAAACTAGGGCGATGTCATATGATTTTGTCCCAGAACAATGGAGCATCCCGCCCGCTGCCATTTGTCCATATGGCAGCTCAGGTTTGTATTGTTGTCTGTGCCCCCATTAGACAGATTCACCCTCTCTATAGTATATTTGTCCTGATTACCATTATAATTGAAATTAAAAGTAAAAGAAAATTGCAAATTTTGAGTTGTCCCCAGAAAAGTAACAGAGGGGAAATCTTCCAATGGGACACAGATTGTAAACAAACTGACAGGGGTTATAAGTTAACCCTCCCTTACACTATCCAAAATGAAAAAAGAAAAGTTGTGCCTATAGTTCTACTTTATGGCAAATAGATTGTGCAATTTGCAAGTTGATCCAGAGCTTAGTACATGAGGTATAAAAAATACCCAACCAGAGACAATTTGAAGGTTTGACACATGGATACCAGAGTGACACTTTCAAAAGCATCAAAGAATGACAATAGCTATTCTCTAACACAGTGATGGCGAACCTATGGCACGCGTGCCACAGCTGGCATGCAGAGCCCTCTCTGTGGGCACGTGAGCACTTTTCTCTTGTCCGTAACAGTAGTGCCCGAATGCATAATTAAAAATATGCTGGTGCTCGGTCTATTGGCTCAGCTCGGGCATTACCAACAGCACATGCATGGCCTCTTGCAGTCCTGCTCCCTCCCGCCCTCTATGCATCTCACCTATTGGCTTCCATGAGACGCCCAGGTCCCGCGCAATGAGGCAATTGGCCAGCTCAGGTGTCAGTCATGGGAGCCGGGCTGATACCTGCGTCCGCTGCTTTGGCCAATCTGTGGCTCTGTGTTGGCTTGGTGGGTGGGCTGGGCAGCGGAAAATTAACAACAAAACCCACCAGCCAACGGGGAGGCGGGGAGAGTGTCCCAGGTGTTCACTATCAGGCCAGGGCAGAAGTTTCCCGGAGTTCGGGCTGGCGCCCAATAAGGCTGCATGTAATGTGGGGGAAAGAGCTAACTGGTTGCCCAAGCCTCTGCACTGCAGTAGAGGAAGGAGCTGACAAGATGACTCCTGATTGGCTGCAGCCAGGGACCAATGAGGAGCCAGGACAAGTGCACCATAGGACATGTAGTCCCGGAAGACTATGGCTCCATTTTAATGAATTAAAGGAAAACTACAGCCCGAGCATGCCCTGCAAAAATAAGAGGAGGGACAGCCTGGAGCCTGGGAAAAGGGAGAGCAAGGGTGAGAGGAGTGTGGAGACAAGAGTGAGAGGAGGCTGAGATGGTTTGGAAAAGAGAGCCCAAGCCACAACAGCCCCTGGAGTTGAACCAGCCAGAAAGGAGTGACAGGACGATGCTGAGGGGTGCTGAGAGGACACGACTGAGAGTGAGGAGGGCAATCACAGGCACCAACAAAAGGAGAAGCTGCTGCCAGGCACACCGACACTAGACGTCGAGTGCTGAAGTGACTGCAAACCCTCTTGGGGTGGGCAATCATCACCAGTGTTGGCACTTTGAAATAAATAAGTTGGTGTTGTGTCGCAGTTTGGGCACTTGAGCAGTTTGCCATCACTGCTCTAAAAAGACAAAATAGACCTGTCCAAAGGTATAGCAATGACTTGCCAAATACCACAGCAAAAAAAACCAGGGTTTTATAGAACCCTAGGGTTCCTCCAGAGGTTACCAGGGGAAAATAGTATCAAAAACCACACACATATATAAATACTATTCTTCCACCAATTAAAAAAGACAACATTGTATTTTTTATTGGTGGAAGAATGGTATTTATATACTGTATGTGTGTAATTGTTGATACTATTTTCAATCAATATTTGGCATTTTAAAGATATTTTGTATTTACTTAGTTGAATTTAATTGTTTTTGATACACCACAGGTCTTGTGCAAGCAGCTTCCCTTTGACTGGTATTCTAGTCTTTTGTATTAACCACTTCCCGCCCAAGGTATGTCCCAGGACGTTCTTGACTTTGAGCGGGCATATCTGAATGATGGGTGCAGCTACAGGCATCATTCAGATATCAGCTTTTTCAGCCAGTGATTCCCTACACCATAAAAATGATCATAGCAGCTGTTCTGCTGCTTGATCGTTCTTACGGGCTGTGAGAGGAGACGCCCCCCCTCCCGCCGTCCTCCGGTGCGCCTTGGCTGGGAAGCTGAGATCGTTTATTTTTATTTTTTAGATTTCAGGCTTCCAAGCCTAGAGGTGAGATGTGGGGTCTTATTGACCCCATATCTCACTGTAAAGAGGACCGATCATGCCATATTCCTATTACAAGGGATGTTTACATTCCTTGTAATAGGAATAAAAGTGAGCAAATTTTTTTTTTTTAAAGTGTCAAACTAAAAAAAGAAAAGTAAAATTAACAAAACAAAAAAAAAATTGTCCCTCTGTGCTTGCACGCAGAAGCGAACGCATACGCAAGTCCCGCCCACGTATGAAAACGGTGTTCAAACCACACACGTGAGGTATTGCCGCGAATGTTAGAGCGAGAGAAAGAATTCTAGCCCTAGACCTCTGTAACTCAAAACATGTAACCAGTAAAAAATTTTAAAGCGCCACCTATAGAGAAATTTAAGTACCGAAGTTTGGCGTCATTCCACGAGTGTGCGCAATTTTAAAGCGTAACATGCTAGGTATCCATTTACTCAGTGTAACATCATCTTTCACATTATGCAAAAAAATCGGGCTAACTTTAGTGTTTTTTTTTTTAAATTCATTAAACTTTTGAAAAAAAGCTGCGCAAATACCGTGTGACAGAAAAAGTTGCAACGATTACCATTTTATTCCCTAGGGTCTCTGCTAAAAAATATATATATATATATAATGTTTGGGAGTTCTGAGTAATTTTCCAGCAAAAAAAATTATGATTTTTACATGTAGGAGAGAAGTGTCAGAATTGGCTTGGGAGGCAAGTGGTTAAATGAGAATCATTTTTAAAATATACCACATTACATTCAATAATCATATTCCTCTGCTCTCTCTGCTGCCATTAAATCAATTATTTATCCAGACTAAATTGAAATCAATAAATCAACTGTCAAACTTCAGCACATCTAACTTCACACAAACACTTCCATTCAGTCGTTCATCTAAATGTCTAGTCCAGCACAATTGTTTTGTAAGAATGCAAATGAGGTAATGTCTACCTAACATTTACCAGCCTATGATGGGGTGCAGTATAAAGATGATTTTATGGATCTAAGAGACTATAATTAACCTAAAAATAAGTTAATTTAGGCCATCCTGTAAAAAAAACTTAACCACCTCACTGTGTTCAAGGTACTTCACCTCTAATTTGGCAATTCATTGTCTTAACCACTTAGGACCAAACTTTTTCTGGAACTTTTTATTAACAAGTTTAAATCAGTATTATTCGCTAGAAAATTACTTGTAACCCCCAAACATTATACATTTTTTTTAGCAGAGACCCTAGGGAATAAAATGGCGATCGTTGCATTTTTCTATGTCACACTGTATTGGCGCAGCGGTTTTGCAAATGCAATTTTCTTGGGAAAAAATACATTTTAATAAATAATAATAAAAAACCCCCCACATATTTACCCCAATTTTTTGGGGAAAATGTAAAAGATGATGTTATGCAAAGTAAATAGATACCCAACACTCATGGAATGGAGACAAACTACAGTATCCAAAAATCACCATAGGTGATGCTTTAAACGCTTTTACAGGTTACCTGTTTAGAGCTACAGAGAAGGTCTAGTGCTAGAATTTTTGCTCTCACTCTAATGTTCATGATGAAATATGAATGCACGACTTACGTTTGCTTCTGCGCATGAGCACGGAGGGATGGGGGCACTTTAAATTTTTTTTTTATTATTATTTATTTTACTTTTTATTTGTACACTGTAAACATCCCTTGTAATAGAAATAGGGATGACAGGTCCTCTTTATGGAGAGATCTGGGGTAAAAAAAACTCAAATCTCCTTTACCTTTAAAAGCAAAAGATCAAAACAACTATTTTGATCTTTTGCTTTAAAAAAAAAAAAAATGTGTTTACTTTCAGCCTGGTCCTCCAAGGCCATAGAGGCAATCAAAAAGAATCTACTCTTTCATCACCTCTGGGACTAGCCGGCCGCACCATTGGATTGTTTCTCGGGCGAGCCAGCCAAAATAGTAAGAAACACTGGCGAGCGGCGGGAGGGGAAGCCGCTCAGGACTCTTTCATGAGAAAGTCAGCCGTTGGCTGTAAAAAACAATACTGGGGTTATAGCTGATATCTTTAGCCATAATCCTGGTAAACCACTTCAAAGCCACAAGGTATATATACGTCTTGCGGTCCTGAAGTGAATCATATTTTGGCACATGTATACACATCCATTACATTACCGCGATATCACATGAAGGGTCCTTCTGGGTCAGAGCCAAGGGTACAGATACAGAAAGCTGCCAATAGCTGAAGATCTAGGAACACTCCAGGTACAGTATATTGAGAGTAAGAGGTAGGAACAGGATACGAAAGGGGAAAAGTGAGTTGAACACTATAACAGGCCACTAGACTATGGATGGTAGAGTCCTTTTAAAGGAGCATACAGCAATCAAGAGGAGTGCCCATAGCTACAAGCATGTGTACAGCTCACCTAAACAGATAAAAAGGACAGAGTGTGCTCATGACAGGGCACATGAGGAAGGACATCTGGTTACAAAGGATGGGGAGATGGCGAAGGTATTGAATTTATTCTTCTCCTCAGTCTTCACGAGGGAATCAAGGGGCTTCAGTAACCAAAACTGCAGTGTTTATCCTCATGACACAAAACAGGAAGCACCTCCATGGTTAACAGAGGACAGAATTAAAATTAGACTTCGGAAACTTAGCATTAATAAATCACTGGGACCAGATGGCTTGCACTCGAGGGTACTTAGGGAACTCAGTCAAGTAATTGACAGACCATTGTTCTTAATTTTTACTGACAGTCTACTGACTGGAATGGTGCCAGCTGATTGGAGAAAAGCCAATGTAGCACCAATATTTAAAAAGGGCCCAAAATACATCCCTGGGAATTACAGACCAGTTAGCCTAACATCAATAGTATGTAAACTCTTGGAGAGGATGATAAGGAACTATATACAAGATTTTAGTAATGAGAACGGTATCATTACAGTAATCAGCATGGATTCATGAAGACTCATTCTTGCCAAACCAATCTATAAACCTTCTATGAGGAGGTGAGTTGCCATCTGGATAAAGGAAGGCCCGTAGACATGGTGTATCTGGATTTTGTAAAAGCATTTGACACAGTTCCCCATAAACGTTTACTGAACAAAATAAGGTCCGTTGGCATGGACCATAGGGTGAGTACATGGATTGAAAACTGGCTACAAGAGCGAGTTCAGAGGGTGCTGATAAATGGGGAGTTTTCGGAATGGTCAGGGGTGGGTAGTGGGGTCCCCCAGAGTTCTGTGCTGGGACCAATCCTGTTTATTTGTTCATAATCGCCTTGGGGGATGGGGTAAACAGTTCAATCTCTGTATTTGCAGACGATACTAAGCTAAGCAGGGCAACTACATGGCAAATGAGGTTCAATGTAGAAAAATGTCAAATAATGCATTTGGGTGGCAAAAATATGATTGCAATCTATACAGGGGGAGAACCTCTGGCTAAATCTAGGATGGAAAAGGACCTGGGGGTCCTAGTAGATGGTAGGCTCAGCAATGGCATGCAATGCCAAGCTGCTGCTAACAATACAAACAGAATATTGGCATGCATTAAAAAGGGGATTAATTCCAGAGATAAAACGATAATTCACCCGCTCTACAAGACTCTGGTCCGACCGCACCTGGAGTATGCTGTCCAGTTCTGGGCACCAGTCCTCAGGAAGGATGTACTGGAAATGGAGAGAGTACAAAGAAGGGCAACAAAGCTAATAAAGGGTCTGGAGGATATTAGTTATGAGTAAAAAGGTTGCGAGTACTGAACTTATTCTCTCTGGAGAAAAGACGCTTGAGAGGGTATATTATTTCAATATACAAATACCATACTTGTGACCCCACAATAGGAATAAAACTTTTTTGCAGAAGGGAGATAAACAAGACTCGTGGCCACTCATTAAAATTAGAAGAAATGAGGTTTAACCTTAAACTACGTAGAGGGTTCTTTACTGTAAGAGCGGCAAGGATGTTTAATTCCCTTCCACGGATCGATGGTCTCATCGGGGGCATCGATAGTTTCAAGCAACTATTAGATAAGCACCTGAACGACCGCAACATACAGGGATATACAATGTAATACTGACATATAGTCACACACATAGGTTGGACTTGATGGACTTGTGTCTCTTTTCGACCTCACCTACTATGTAACTATGTAACTATGTAACATGGAATGGAGCAAACACATAAGCAGAAATAGGCAGGCAGCAGGATCAGGAAGGACAAATGGAACAGCAGCAAATGGAACAGAAACATCAAGAGAGTTGAACACAGGTAGGTTCCTGACATTCAGGTCAACACATGGTAAGGGTCTACATGCTCACGAAGATGTGTAGACAACACCATGTTGGATATGGCGTGATGTCCTGATATTATCCCTGACCAGATTCATTTCAAGTTTGTAGTAAATACACTAGAAAAGGAGTTCCTTTCAGAAGGAATACTTTTTTATGGCCATGATGTACTGTATGTAAATAACATACACACAAAAGACACCCTACCTCGCAGATTATTCTAATGTTAGCTTACAGGCAACAGAAATAGCAGCAATTCAAGGAGATTATATATATTAAAGCAAATCATGCGGAGAACACTTTCAGGTTTTAAGGTATCTTATCTATGTTTTGTCCTGATGGCTGGGAGGATATTGTTCAGATAAATAACTTGGCCCTGATACATTTCCAACTTTTCTAAGATATTGAAAAACCATTTATTCTGCAACAAAAATTCTGCAAATGAAGTCTTCCCCTTATAAGCTTTAGAGACTACTATGATTCCCACAATTCACAGTCAATCAATCACTTTAGGAATTCAGCAGACAACAAAGTGATTTATTCGGAAAACATTATTCTAAAATGTGAATTAATCATTCAACATGAGGTTCACTTCTAATAGACTCCAAAAATGTGGGATGGCAATTTAACAATTCCTAGATGCTTCCTGCAGTTCATTAGCTAAACCCAAATAAAAAGGTGCTCTTAGTTGAGTAAACTGAAGCAATTGTAACTACTGTTACTGCTGAATAACAAACAGTTCCTTGGAAAAGTATTTACAACCTTTGAAATTTTTCACATTTTGTCATTTACAACCAAAAACGTAAATGTATTTTATTGGGAAAGTGGAAGGAAAGTAATAAATGGTTTTCAATTTTTATTACGAATAAATATCTGAACTGTGTGGCGTGTACCCCCGAGTCAATACTTTGATGCATTTACAGCTGCAAGTCTTTTTGGGTATGTCTCTACCAGATTTACACATTTCAAGAGTGACATTTTTGCCCATTCTTCTTTGCAAAATAGCTCAAGCTCTGTCAGATTGGATGGAGAGTGTGTGAAAAGCAATTTTCAAGTCTTGCCACAGATTCTCAATTGGATTTAGGTCTGGACTTTAAATGGGTCATTCTAACACATGAATATGCTTTGATCTAAACTATTCCATTGTAGCTCTGGCTGTATGTTTAGGGTCGTCCTGCTGGAAGGCCCCAGTCTCAAGTCTTTTGCAGACTCTAACAGGTTTTCTCTTAAGATTGCCCTGTATTTGGCTCCATCCATCTTCCCATCAACTCTGACCAGCTTCCCTGTCCTTGCTTAAGAAAAGCATCCCCACAACACAATGCTGCCACCACCATGTTTAACGATGTGGATGGTGTGTTCAGGGTGATGTGCAGTGTTGGTTTTTCACCACACATAGCGTTTTGCTTTTAGACCAAAAAGTTCAATTTTGGTCTCATCCAACCAGAGCACCTTCTTCCACATGTTTGCTGTGTCCCCCCACGTGGCTTCTCGCAAACTGCAAACAGGACTTCTTATGGCTTTTTTTCAACAATGGCTTTCTTCTTGCCACTCTTCCATAAAGACCTGATTTGTGAAGTGCATGACTAATAGTTGTCCTGTGGACAGATTCTCCCACCTGAGCTGTGGATCTCTGCAGCTCCTCCAGAGTTACCATGGGCCTTTTGGCTGCTTCTCTGATTAATGCTCTCCTTGCCTGGCCTATCAGTTTAGGTGGATGGCCATGTCTTTATAGGTTTTCAGATGATGGATTGAACAGTGCTCTGTGCGATGTTCAAAGCTTGGGATATTTTTTATAACCTAACCCTGCTTTAAACTTCACAACTTTATCTCTGACCTGTCTAGTGTATTCCCTGGCCTTTATGATACTGTTTGTTCACTAAGGTTCTCTAACAAACCTCTGAGGGCTTCACAGAACAGCTGTATTTATACTGAGATGAAATTACACACAGGTGGACTCTTTTTACTAATTAGGTGACTTCTGAAGCCAATTGGTTCCACTAGATTTTAAGTAACAGAGTATCAGAGTAAAGTGGGCTGAATTCAAATGCATGCCACATTTTTCAGGTATTTGTAAAAAAATTTTGAACACGATTTATCATTTTCCTTCCACTTCACAATTATGCGACATTTTGTGTTGGTTTATCACATAAAATGCCAATAAAATACATTTACGTTTTTGGTTGAAACATGACAAAATGTGGAAAATTTCAAGGGGTATGAATAAATTTTCAAGGCACTGTATCTAATGTTAACATTGGACTCTAGGTATATACAACACATTAATGTAGCTCTATATTTAATACATCATTAAATATACTTTGTGTCCTCCAAGCTGCTTCATTGTTTTTACAGGCGCTGAAAAGGGACACACCCCCCGCCACCCTCCAGTGCTTCCACCGGCTCGCCCGTGGGAAGGAATCCACTGGTGGCGAATGTTAACCATAGAGAATACCGCGGGCTAGATGGTTCCCGGCAGTTTTTTTTTTACCAAAGAGACCAAAATTGAGCTTTTTGGCATTAACTCAACTTGTCGTGTTTAGAGGTAGAAAAAAGCTGACTATGAACCTAAGAACACCGTCCCTATAGACAAGCACGGAGGTGAAAACATGATGCTTTGGGGCTATTTCTCTGCTAAAGGTACAGGCCGAATTTGCCGTATTAGGGGCCAATGGACGGGGCCACGTATTGTAAAATCTTGAACGAGAACCTTCTACCCTCAGCCAGAACACTGAAGATGGTTCTTCCAGCATGACAATGGCCCAAAACATACAGCCAAGTCAGACCAACGGCCTAGTCAGTCTCCAGACCTTAATCCTATAGAAAATTTATGGAGGGACCTGAAACTTCGAGTTGCCAAGTGACAGCCAAGAAACCGTAGCCTCCCTGGCGGTTTTCCCGAGTGTGGCTCGGGGTTAAAATTCAGGACCATTAGCGGTAACCCCGAGCCACACTCGGGATTACATCGCAGGATCCTGGTGTGGCTTTACTTACCTTGTCCCCGGGATCCTGCGATGTCCCCCACAGTGTCCGTGGGCTCCGTCCTCCTCCGAAGCCTCTCCGTGCCAGGCTCCGTTCCCTGCGAGCGTCGCAACACACGGGGGCGGAGCCGGGCGGCAAATTCAAAAAATTGTCAAAATCATAACACATACAATACTGTAATCTTACAGATTACAGTACTGTATGAAATGATTTCACATCCCTTTTGTCCCCAGTGCTTTGCTCAGTGCCCTGCATGCAATTTTATGTTATATATACTGTTCTTTCTGCTTGGAAACTGGAGATTGTCCATAGCAACCAAAAAGTGTCCCTTTACGTCAAAAGTGGCTTTAGACCAGCTAGAAAACAGAGAAAACTTGCAGAATTGGACGATAGTGAATCGTGGGGAAATTTTTTTTATTATTTTATTTTTATTTTTTTAATTATTTATTTTTATTTATTATATTATAATTTATGTTTTTGTGTTTCAAACTTTATCATACCTACTTGTTTGGACAGATTTAAGTGTGTTATTGTTAAGAATTACAGACCTACAATATAAAACGCCAAATTTTCATGCAAAATAATTGTACCGCTTTCAGCACCTAAAATCCGAAATAATCATACCGCCAGGGAGGTTAAGGATTTAGAGAAGATCTGTAAAGAAGGATGGACCAAAATCCCTTCTGAGATGGGTATAAACCTGGTCACTAACTACAAGAAATGCATTACCTCTGTGCTTGCCAACAAGGGTTTCTCCACCAAGTACTAGGTCATGTTTTGCTTGGGGATTAAATACTTATTTTACTCACTGAACTTCAACTTAATCTCTAGCATTTGTTTTATGTGTTTTTTTTTTCTGGATTTTTGGTTGATATTCTGTTTCTATCATTTAAAATACACCTATGATAAAAATTATAGACCCTTAATTTCTTTGTAAGTTCGCAAACTTACAAAATCTGCAGCGGATTAAATAATTATTTTCCCCACTGTATATTATCTGTCCAAAGATTTATAATTGTGTTTAGCCAGCTTTGTGATCCAGACACCCCAGCCAGACAATGAGCATCCCTGACCTGTAGTCCCTGAACTGCAGCCCCATTAAACAGTGATGCTTTGTGAAAGTCATGTCCCTCTAGTGGACTGAAAAGTAATGGGGCAGCAAGGTCTTCTCTTCGTTCTACCCTTCTGTAAGCATATTACAGTATTAAGATAGCTAAACTATACAAAGCAATAGAGCCCTAATTGGCTAACAGTGCCTATCCCTTACTATTCCAGTGTGCCATGTTGTACATTAGAGATGCGCCGATATATCGGCCACCGAAAACCAATGGTTAAAAATAGGGTCATCAGTGTTTTCCCATAGAAAAAAAGGTGCCAATAATGGGCACCGAAAAAGGCTCGCAATTTTGCAGCGATTTTCATAGGTCAGGTGACTCAAAAACAACATCATAAACACAACACAGGTGTGTTTTTTATGCATTTTTTCCGAGTTCTCAATGCATTTAAATGGGGAGATACGTTAAAACGCAATGGAAGCGCAACGGACCAGTGTGAAGACATACATAAAATTTAAAGGGATGCATTTTTCTAGAGCTTTTTTAATGCAAAAGCGCTTCAAAAACTAATATTAATATTATGATTAAAAGTAAAATATAATACAATTATATATATAAAAATATATATCATTTTTAAAATCTGCCCATTTCGGTTTTGGTTTTCAGTCAAGTGCATCCTGAATTTTCGGTTTCGGTCCAGATTTTTCATTTTCGATGCACCACTATTGTACATGGAATTCCTGGAAGCTAATATGAAGAATGATTTAGGAAGGTACACCAGCTGTATTTAAAAACCACATTTCATTAAATACGTAACCTGTTTTTATATCTTCCAGGATTCAGGCTTCACATAAGGTATCTGCTCATAAGCAGGTCATTTGGTTTGAGTTAGACAAGCCCTTTCATAATCTTAGTGGGCGATTTATAATCATGTTTTCAGGCACTTAATCTGTTGTAAATGGATGTAGACTCTTTTTATCTTGGATACGAGTGGCTTTTTATAAATTAAGAAAATGTTCCTTATATCATTTTGCTAAAAGAATAATTCTACAGCATATTACATAAAAATCCAAAGGTCTGCATGCTTCAAAAACCCTTGACCCTCTTATTCAGGTTTAGTCAGCCATTAATCCTTGATGCAGAGCCTATGTGCACTAGATCCCTCACTCTCTCTAGAAAACGTAAAGTACTTTTATTTATTTGATGATTATCTAGCATTAGATTAAAAAAGAAGTGTTATGAAGCACGTAAGTAAAACATTGACTAGTAATATTAGGTAAAGATGAATTTTAATACACATTTAGGTAAAACTCTTTGGTAAGTAAACCACAACTAAATTTACCCATCAATGTAATCAATAAATGCATGAATAGCGCTACCCTAACAGGAATTGCTTGGTAGATTGGGTTTTTTGTTCTTCTGTTTTAACTCTGAAAACAACCTAGGCCCTACTGACACACCAGGTTAAGCAAATGGATACTGCACTGCGACTGGGAGCACAAATTTAGATGCAGTTCCTTGAAAAAGTATTCATATCCCTTGAAATTTTCCACATTTTTTCATGTTACAATAAAAAGCATAAATGTATTTTATTGGGATTTTATGTGATAGACCAACACAAGGTGGAACATAATTGTGAAGTGGAAGGAAAATGAGAAATGGTTTTCAACAAAAAATATCAGAAAGGTGTGGCGTGCATCTGTATTCAGCCACCTTTACTCTAATACCCCTAACTAAAATCTAGAGAACCAATTGCCTTCAGAAGTCACCTAATTAGTAAATAGAGTCCACCGGTGTGTATATAATCTAAGTATAAATACACCTGTTCTGTGAAGCCCTCAAAGGTTTGTTAGAGAACCTTAGTGAACAAACAGCATCATGAAGGCCAAGGAACACACCAGACAGGTCAAGAGAAATATAAAGCAGGGTTAGGTTATAAAAAAAATATCCCAAGCTTTGAACATCTCACAGAGCACTGTTAAATCCATCATCTGAAAATGGAAAGAGTATGGCACAACTGCAAACCTACCAAGGGCAAAGACAGCATTAATCAGAGAAGCAGCCAAAAGGCCCATGGTAACTCTGGAGGAGCTACAGTGATCCACAACTCAGGTGGGAGATTCTGTCCACAAGACAACTATTAGTCCTGCACTCCACAAATTTGGCCTTTATGGAAGAGTGGCAAGAAGAAAGCCATAAGAAATCCAGTTTGAAAAAAGCCATGTGGGAGACACAGCAAACATGTGGAAGAAGGTGCTCTGGTCAGATTAGACCAAAATTAGCAAAACGCTATGTGTGGCGAAAAACTAACTGCACATCACTCTGAACACACCATTCCCACCGTGAAACATGGTGGTGGCAGCAACATGTTGTGGGGATCCTTCTCTTCAGCAGGGACAGGGAAGTTGGTCAGAGTTAATGGGAAGATGGATGGAGCCAAATACAGGGCAAACTTAAAAGAAAACCTGTTAGAGTCTGCAAAAGACTTGAGGCTGGGGCAGAGGTTCACCATCAAGCAGGACAAGGGCCCTAAACATAGAGCCAGAGCTACAATGGAATGGTTTAGATCAAAGCATATTTATGTGTTAGAAAGACCCAGTCAAAGTAAAAACCTAAATCCAATTGAGAATCTGTGGCAAGACTTGAAAATTGATGTTCACAGACACTCTCCATCCAATCTGACAGAGCTTGAGCTATTTTACAAAGAAGTATGGGCAAAAATGTCACTCTCTAGATGTGCAAAGCTGGTAGAAACATACCCAAATCATGCAGCTGTAGTTGCAGCGAAAGGTGGTTCTACAAAGTATTGCCTCAGTGGGGCTGAATACAAATGCAGGCCACATTTTTCAGATATTTATTGGTAAAACATTTTGAAAACCATGTATCATTTTCTATCCACGTCACAATTATGTGCCACTTTGTGTTGGTCTATCACATAAAATCCTGATAAAATACATTTACATTTTTGGTTGTAACATGACAAAATGTGGAAAATTTCAAGGAGTTTGAATTCTTTTTCAAGGCACTGTACACTGCACACAATTAAGGTTCAGTATCAAAAAGCAAACATCAGACTGGTTAGTGGTAAATGAACCCAATATATCCTCACAAGTTGCCGTAAATAGCAGTATGAACATAAATGAGTAAGTATAGAATTAGGTCAATCACTGTTCACTTAACAATACGTTCACTAGGCTATATAGTAGCACAGAATGGAATTCTATGCAGGTACATAAGAGTAAACCTGGTAATCCACAAAATCAACAATAAGTAAAGGCAATGGAAAACAGTAATGCATCATTCATAATCAATACTGCGATAATTCCTCTGTAAACAGTAGGCTATAAAACTACCCAAAAAGGCAAAGTTCTTTTGAAGCAGCTATCAAAGTGAGCAGTCTTTAGCCTTAGTTTCTCAGCCGGCTAGCGTTGGGGCGCAGTCTTTATGGTGGTGCACATGAGTACAATCCCAGTAAAGTCTGTAAGCAATGCATTAATGCAGTAAATAATGCTGCTAGTTAGGTGGCCAGTCCCTATGTGCTCAGTTTCTGCTATCAGCAACAGGTTAATGGCAGCAGTGTCCTCTCATCAGTCCTAGCAATACAGCAACAGTGGTCTCACTGTTCAGATGTCAGCTCACTTCTGGATCTGCCTGGAGTGACTCCTGTGGTCAGCATATGGCTGCAGGCTAGTGGCAGGTTGATGTGCACACAGGAGCAGCAATGTGCACACCTCGGTCTCCTCACAGCAAAGAGAGAGTCCCTCAGTTATCAGCCTGTGAAAAATACAGCTCTCTCTCTCTGTTTGCGTCCGGCTTCCATTGGGAATTGTAGCTCAATCGTCCATTTAACTTCCATAGTAAATTTTCTTTCCCAGACTTCATATCTCATGATTTAATGCTGCCAACCATCAAGTCTTTTGAGCTCCTTCTGCTTGCCAGTTACCCCTGGTGGATGGAGGTGAGGTTGTGTTAACCCATTCAGCTATAATCCAGAGAGACTGCAGCACAATGTCCTATAATGCTCTATGTCTCCAGCCAAGCACCAGGCTACACATGTTTAAATCTAAAGCTAGTTTAAACATCTGAATTTGTCTTTATATTAGTCTGCTGTAATCTCTGTCACAGTAGAGCCATGAATAAAAGAGGGAGGGCCAGCAGTGTGAAATAATTAGGGTCTAGTGCATTGAATAACCATTTAACACTGGGAGCTTTAATGGCATGATTTTATACTACAAACCATATATTAAAAATCAGATCATTCCTGTTTTTTTGTTCATGCTAAGGACTGATTCACCATTTCACATTTCAATATGAATATATTTTTTAACTTTTTTCCTCAGAAAGAAGTTACCAAGTGAATTAAAATACAGCATCAATGGCAAAAAAAGAATGGTATGCTTTTTTTAAAATCACACAGGATAAATGCTACTGACAAAAATGCATGGGATAAATCTATTCCATTTTTAAGGTAGAGCCACTCCTGAAAAAACTGGCTTTCATGGCTCCAAAGCAACACAACTTTAAACTGTCAACACCAGTATATTGACTGGCTGTAAGCAGAAAATATTAGTTATTGTTTGTAAATTATGCCAGCATATTTGAATTGGACGCTGGGTATGTGAAACCATTATGGGGTATTACCCTCACCATCTTTGTATTGAACAATTGTCAATAAACACAATTGTACAAAAAATGGACACTGGTGACTTGCATATTGTACTCAAAAGACTGGCCATGAAGAAGTGTAAAATATATATCTGCTATACATAGAGATCACATCTTTATCCATCACCCCTCAACCACCACAGCATAACAGACAATGTAACTTTTATCTTTGTGGAGCTGGTGGTAGGCAGAGGCACCAATCACCTGAGATGTAGTGGCAATCCTGCACCTTTTAGTAGTCAGTCTTGTGTGTGGTGCAAGTGCAATATGTAAGTCTCCAGCATCAAGGGTAAAGCCAGAATTTAAATTACCGGGGGAGAGGGATGTAACATTGCTGGTTCAACCTTTAAGGAGAACCAGTCATATAAATGCTAATGTAGGGTTTTAAGAGTCTTTAATTTATATAGCTGTTTAAGCTAATTCCGCACTGAATACACCACAGCCCAAAGAGTGCAGGGATTAGGAGTATGTAACTTACAGCACAGAGTATAGAGTGCTGCAGTCAGGCATGTATAGCATACACTTCGATGGTCAGTGGGGAAAGAGAGGGCTTCACCAATAGTGGTCAGAAGGAAGACTTACATTGGTGGTCAGTGGCAAAACGTACACACCTTCTTTACAAAGGGGTTATTGGAACTGCATTGGAACTGCATGTCAGAATGAAACATAGAAAAATAGCTGATTTAATATATTTAAATGGAAAACACAAATGCAAGTGCAAATTGGCCAGTTTGACTGCACTTGTGTCCAGAGTACGCTGTCTACCTTGAGTTCTACCTCGTGTAAATCGTTAAACCTATTATTGACTACTTTTTCTTACCCGTAAAAGCAGTTTGAATGTTTTGCTTTTATATGGAAAAATAAACAATTTATATATTTTTACATAAAATATTAGATAAAAGGGATTAAGATGGTCTTTAAGAGGCTTTTGATTACTGTGCCCATTTCACAAGAAAGTGTGATGATGCCTCATATGCTGTCAAAGAACTGAAGGTTCCAAATGTGTATTTGGTCATAGCTTAACCTTTGCTTGTTAATGTTACACAGGACAATGGACAGGTCATCAAGTGCTGTACAGAAAAATACTGCTGCTCCCCAAGCTGCCACAGCTAGAACAAGTTTCTATCAACCTGATCATCTTTCACTGGTGACAGAGATGACAACTCTGAAACGTCATCCCTTCAGCGACAGTTAAGTACTGCCCTCTTCTTCTGATATCTTCTACTTCTTACCATGTACTTGTACCTGAGTCCAGTTCACCCTGCACTATCATCACCTGATACTGAGCTGGGTACTTAAAAAGCCCCTTTTCAAAAGAATTAACAGCTGTGCCATTATAAAGTCTTCGTCTCTGCCAATAAAATGATTAGACTTTGGTGTGTTCCACCTCCTCCTCGCCTCCCTCTTTATATATGCTGTATAATTAATTTACACATTATAAGCATTGTAAGTTTATACACAGCTTTGTTTGCAATTCATCTTTAAAGAGGAGATCCTGTCTCCCCCCAAAAATTGAAATACAGCACCTACAAATACTGCAGCTGTTGTTTTTTTTTATCGAAGGATACTTACCTGTCCAGGGATCCAGTGCTGTCCTTACTCAAACTGATTCTTCAATCAGCTTCAGGTCCAGGCGCCGGGATGTTAACTAAGGAAAACTGGCAGTGAAGCCTTGTGTCTTCACAGCTGGTTTCCCACTGTGCATGTGCGAGCCTCTGTACGCTTTGTGAATGGTCCCACAGTCTTCTGGGACCTGTGATGTGTCCCAGAAGGAGGAGGGGGTGAACTTCTGCTTGGATTGCCGCCGCGATCTGACCGGAAATGGGAGCGGGTACCTGTCAAAGCCAGGTACCCCCCAATAAAAGTGCCATTTTTTTCTATTTCTATTATTATTAACAGTCACGTTTATGGAATATGTACAGTGGTACAAACAAACAGAGGTACATATAAACGTAGTCAGACAAAATTGTACAAAAAATCAAAAGCATACAGCAGATACAAAATGACCCAAATAGTATAACAGTTGGCAGTTTTGTGAATGTGGCGTGCTTTACCCAAGATACACCTGAGTAAACGTGGCAAACAAGCGAAAACTTGGTACAGCCATTTAATGGTGCCTAGCCTAGAGAGAAGTGAAACAAGAAAAATAAAGAGCAGGAGGGAGGAAGGAGGGAGTGGGGGGACCAATTTTTACAGAGGGGGGATGCAAACAAGTTGAACTGCCTTTTTTAAGTGAAGTTCCACTGCAACTTGCTTAAAAGAAAGCGTCTATGACCAGTCCTGTTTCAGTTTACAACAAAGCAACTCAACTAGGAATTGGCAAAGCCTTTGCCAAAAATAAATTTATATATACAGTATATTTGCCGTGAGAGATAAATTAATTAAAAGAAAGTTGCACAGTGTAACCTTCCAGTGGAAGTAAATTTGGATTTAACAGATGAACATGGTTCTTATCCGATTTGATCCTGCCAGATGAGGGTTCTTTGAAGTAATTTCAATCCAGTATATGTCCTGTAGAAGGTTAAAATTGATTCCACACTCATGTGGTCTTTATTTTTGGCAAGGTCAAATCTTAAAGTACAGACGCAAAGTTCCCATGGCCACCAACGGCCATTTTTCATACAACCGTAACACTTCCTTTGGGTATGTTTGTACTGAAATGTGAAGTACTTTTAAGGAATGAATAGCAGGATTAAGTGGTACCCTGTCACAAAGTTAAAGTATTAGATTTATTATCGACTGTGAAAAATGATAAGATGCTCAGCTAACAGTATTAAGCACTACACAGAGATGAGTTGGCCTGCTGCTACTCTGCAATAAATCTGGGAAAATCAGCACTTTGCTGTCGCTGCTAATATGCTTGATGTTTCCTGCACTACTTTCTCCACTGCCTCTACAATTTGTATTACAGAACATTGTTTTTTAGTGCCACTTTTACTGTAACACTTCTTTCTAAAATGACACAACTTTTTTTTTAATAGCTGGCTGCAACCCAAAATGGCAAAAAATACATTTTTAAAGTGTCCCTACCCTTGGTTTAAAAAGCTGTTTTTTTTTGTTTCTTTCTTTTTGCTGTCTGTGCCCTGTTTTTCCTTCCCTTCCTAATGATGAAACAGGAAGTGAAGAGAAATCTTCGCAACGTGAGGGGCGGCTCCCTCTTATACAGTTGTCTCTGGAACGGAGGTGTTTCCATTGGAAGATTTATCCTCATCTCTTGTTCTGGCTACAATTCTAAAATTGTGGGTTTGCCCCAAGTTTCTGTTTCAGTGACGGTGGTCTTTTACGACTATATTAAATAATGATGGTGTGTCTTTGCAGTGGTGACACAGACAGCAATAAAAACAAAGTAAAACTTTTTTCTACTTTAGGATAAGATGGTTTAGAACACATTTTATTTGCTATTTGCCCCCCCTGTTAGGGAGATTCACCCTCCCTAGTTGTCCTGTTTACCATTATCAATGAAAGTAAAAGTCAAAGAAAATCCCAAATGTTGGGTTGTCCCCAGAAAAGTATTAGATGGTAAGATTGTCAATGGAGACACTAGATCTGGTGACCTGGGAGACCCCAAGGGGTTCCCTTAATTAATTCATTTGAAGGAATTTCCTCTCGTTTCTTGTTTTGGCTATGGGACAGGAAGACAAGGGAAATCTCTGCAATGGGACACAGATGACAAAAAATAAAATGACAGGAGTTATAAACCTCCCTAACTATGTCCAAAATGGAAAAAAAACGTTTGCCCACAGTTCTACTTTAACAGCAGGTCTAACTCTTCCCTAATCTAATGTTGGCCATACACTAGTTGAGTTTCAAATGATCATTCACATGAAAATTCTTATCAGAACAATTGATGACTTGATGAATTTCATTTGAAAGTTTAACTTTTTTTTGGAATGGATGGACTTTCCCAAACAAAAGACACATTCACTGTTAGAAATTATTTTGTTTAAGAAAAATTTTCCATCCTGATTTGTAGAAGTTTATTTGTGACTGGTTGAAAACAAATGTTGTTTTGACCCCATCAACAACAACCGTTCCTAAAGCAAGAATTTTCTAATGAAATTCTACTAGTCTATGACCAGCTTAAAGTGTAAGTTCACATTTACAGAAAATCTGTAAGGTGGCCTTACACTGGACACCCTCCAACCCCTTCCCCCCCTCTTCCCGGTCCGGGGATTTCAAATCCTCCTAGTTTTCTCTCCTCTCCTTGCAGCGCTGACAGGATGGGCTAGAATGCCTCTTATCCGTACACTCTATGGATAGGAGATTAAGCTGAACAAGCAGCAAGTTTAACCCTTAACATCTTCCCCCTCGATACTTAACTCCTAAAGTATGCCCTCAACACTTCACTCCTCTTCCCATTCACAACAACTAACCTCTAAGCAGAACTATAAACTATTGCCTATTCTGCACTTCATACTGCAATGGGTGCCTCTGCGTCAATAACCGGCAATCCCGCACCAAGTGCAATTGGCGTTTTGTCACCGCAATTAACTGAATCAAAAAAAGACTAGTTATCAAAATACAAAGTAGAGGTTTTCTACCGACATACTGTAGATATGAATCCTAGCTCTTGCTGATTATGTGAGTGATTGCCATGGGTTACATCTGCAGCTTATTAATTACACAAACAAAGCTAATAACTATTGTATATTGTTATAAGATGATTATTTACTGGCTATCACATAATATAATAAATAAATATATTCATGCTAAAGTATCGATTAATGTAAAAACTTGAGCCCACGAGAATCCTGAGTGCACTGACAGATGCTTCAGGAATTCTGGCCAGCAGGGAGACATATCTTGTGGTCTTGTCCACGGCTGACTGGCTTCTGGTCCAGGCTTTTTGGCCTGTTGCATACCCTATTTTATTTGACGAATCGTAAGGACACCAAATCGGTTCTACTACATTGCCCTATCCCAGCCTGCTTCACATACCAACAAAAATAAGCATCCTACCTATTTCTGTCTGCTAAATGGACCATTGCTCAGGCCTGGAAGAAACCATTGGTTCTGTTTCAGGGAGTATAACATTGCATGACCATTTTAATGGGTAATGAAAAAATGTCCAGTATTTAAAGGACTCCCATTCCAAATTTCTTAACATTTGTGAACCTTGGAATAACTATCTCCTACCTTCTCTACATCCGACCAGTTAAGGTTGATTATGATGTGATGCCTGAGGAGGACTCAGATTTGTGCCCCCTCCCCACTCTACTCCCTGTCTCCTTGCCCTTCCCTCTTGTCCTTTCGTTCTGGTCCTTTTTCGATTCAGCATGTTATATGCCGGGATCTCCAGCCCTGGGGAATTTACTGGATTACGAACACCCTAATGTTACCCTAGGAGCCCGAACAGTTAGCTGTATATGATTTATTGCATGTTTACTATTGCTACTCTGTTTGACTAATATTCTGTGTAATTGTGTTGTTCCCCCTGTGTGGGTGAACTTGAACCTATTATCCATTGAAAACCAAATACAAACTATTGCACAGAATGTAAAAACTTGGACACAATGATGTTTTTGAGATGTGCATTGCTTTAGAAAAACATATACTGTATGGTCCTGGCTGACCAAGTCAACACCACATCCCAAGAAAGACAATGAGACTATAAACTTAAAAAAATAGAAAATAGACTATAAAGTTAGGCTGAACACAAAGCAGCACAATCAGTACTGACAAAAATGAATTCTTGAAGAACAGAAGAGCACCCAGCCAGTAACTGCTCTGTCAGTACAGCCGGGATGAATTTCTGCAGTGTCAGGTTTAATTCATCCTGAGTGGCTCAGACGATATGTGGAGAGACAAGTAAAGTCGGGACAGTCAGGGAGCTCTCAAAGCAAATTTTTTAGTCTTCATATTTAAAGAACATGTTTTATGACTGCGCTCCCTGCTGTGCTCACAGATAAACATAGCAATAATTCATTATTTATGGGCAAACGTAAATGGCAGATTACTTCATCAATTTACCATCCCCAGCCAGATGTCTTGAATAGATCAGGATAGTCTTCTAGACTGGGCTTAATTTAAAATTAGACATAGTATCCCATAGGTTAAATATACTACTTTTCAAACTGTTAATTGCACTACAGAATGCCAAGGTCCTCAATCATCTTTTGGAATCAATGTATGCAGTGGGAGAGAGTAAATTAAGTAGATATTGATACATTAAGTAAAATACCTCTGTCTAAACAGAATTCTTTGTCTGTCACAACATGTCATTAACCAATAAATTGTCTCTGCGTTTGGATAGTGTTATTATATGCAGTCAGGGAACTGGAACATATTGAAACATACTATGGTTATTAGGATTACTAGTCTACTACAAATAAACTTTAGCCCCATACTAAAGTGTACTAGTCAATATCAAGAAATTAATTTCTGCATGCCGTGTAAAGACACAAATACCCAATATCCAAATCCATTCTGTGAGAGATCACTTCAATTGGTAGAGCTTTAAGGACTCAGCCACTAGCTCACTTCTTTTTAAGGGATTTTTTTGCCCAATTTTATTAAAATAAAATTCAGAAAAAAACAAAATCAATGTGTTTCGTTCGCAGGGGTTTATGAGGGAACGATGGATCATCAGCCTCTTAGCTTACATATACATCACCACAACTCTGGCCTTACTCAGTCATTGTCTGTCTTCTACAGACTGTCCTCTCACAAACGCTTTGTTCATACACTTAGAATCCCCTTGATTCTCTGGTTCCTACGTCTCTCCTTGGTGCAGCCCTCCTAACTCCTTGGCAGAGACCTCTGGGATGGAGCCCTTGACCATAGTCATGATTCTCTTAAAAGCCCAGAACATACCTGCCCAATATGTGTGCTAGGGATCCTAAATCCAGGACCCAGGATTGGAGATTTCAACCCTCCCAAATCTCTACAAAATCTGTGGGCTCCAGGGATTTACCAACTGATGAGGAAACTAAAAAGCCATTTTCCTCTCAATGACACAAGCACCCTGGAGCTCCATCAACCTGTCTGGATAAAAATCCTGGGTAATATTCTCTTTTTTACACCATGGTAGGTCATATAAGTCACATTTCTTACAGTTATTTGTGACTCAAAGTTAAAAAATTAAAAAAAGGTAAACATTGCTTTGTGTTGTAACAATGCACAAGGTTGTGCCATAGGTTTTTATGGGTTGAGGAAGCCACATAACACACATATCCACCACAGATCGCTCTGCAGAGGGCCACCCTAAGTTTAAACTACTCCTTAAAGTGTTGTCTATGGACAATTTTGGGTACTATATTTTTTCCCCATTTCACAGGCGAGAGCAATTAGAAAAAATAAACATACAAACTCACATTGATTTTGTAGCCTCAGTGTGATGCTGCAGCTGTCACCTGCCGACTCTAATGCCCCGTACACACGGTCAGATATTCCGACAGAAGATGTGTGATAGGACCTTGTTGTCAGAAATTCCGACTGTGTAGGCTCCATCACACATTTTACATCTGATTTTCCGACACACAAAGTTTGAGAGCAGGCTATAAAATTTTCCTACAACAAAATCCGTTGTTGGAATTTCCGATAGTGTGTACACAAATCCGACGCACAAAGTGCCACGCATGCTCAGAATAAATAAAGAGATGAAAGCTATTGGCTACTGCCCCGTTTATAGTCCCGACGTACGCGTTTTACGTCAGAATGATCAGATTTTCCGACAACTTTGTGTGACCGTGTGTATGCAAGACAAGTTTGAGCCAACATCCGTCGGAAAAAATCCTAGGATTTTGTTGTCGCAATGTCCGATCAATGTCCGACCATGTGTACGGGAGCTAAGACTCAGAACTGGGCAATCACACAACCACCAATCTTCAGTCCTTGGTCCACGATGAGCAGAGAGTAATGGCTCAAGGGAAGAAGGATGACCCCTGAATGTCGCACATCCATGGTGCACTACAGAGATGAGTGAAGTGGCAAGTGGATCCCCATGTCTAATCTCCGGGGGGCGGAGAAAAATGAATTGGGGGCGTGGCCTGGTCAGTGTCCAGGCTGAGGTTGCCACGTCACTCATCTCTGTAGCACACCATGGATTTGCAGCATTCAAGGATCAGCCTTCTTTCCTTGAGCCATTGCAGGAGCCAGGATGGGCTCCAACCCCTGCCAGCACTGGTTTGCATACCTCCCTTCACCGAGCCTGAGTGGCACACTAACCATTTACGAGTCACAGAGAGTAATGCCTGTCAGTCACCACTCTCTGTTCTGCCCTTCCAGTGCTCACTGGAGTGCCAAGTAGAAGGGAGGACAGGAGCAGCTGGCTCAGATTTTCAGCGGTGCACTGCCAGGCTGAGTCAGCTGCCGCTCAGGCATCTGGGTGGAATACCGACATTATTGCCAGGATTCTTCCACAAGATGAAACAGCTCTGTGACATCAGCCGACAGTGGACTTTAGCACTCCTGTGACTCACAAGAGAAGCATTGCTAAAAATAGTTTGATACTTCTCTTTTAAGGCTTTACATGTTGGTATTTATTTACTAAATGCAATCCTATCTTTTATATTTTTTTTAAAAAGTAGGTATTATATTGTGTTTGTGTGCACTAAAACTCATTTTAGTGCATTTTTTCAGAAAATATGCATGTTTATAAATAGTTGTGGAAAAATCATGCGACAAAAAAGTTGCAACTGTCTCTATTTTATTTATCTCACTGCTTTGAGGAAAAATATAATTGTTTGGGAGGTAACAGTAGTTTTCTAGCAAAACAATGCAGATTTTACCATGTATGTGAAAAATTGCCCCAGTAAGTGTTTAAAAATCAGCTGAGCATTGTAAATGGCACCCATGGAAATGGAGTCACTTGTAATAAACGTTGTAATAAACGTTCATTATATGATATTACTTATATTATATGATTACATGATATTACTGCATTCATTGATCGGCCCTGGGTTTGATTGTAGAGGCAAGCAGATCAGTATATGCCTCATGATCTAGAATTCACTCTTCAAAAGTGTAAATTGCCATCTAAAGAAACAAATATCTTTTTTAATTTATGTGACAGCAAGATTCAACTGTGAGCTCCAGTTAGGACCGAAGTATAATAATTTTCACACATTTTACCTTAATAGAACTATACAGAGGAAATTAAGCACTTTAGCCATCCTGAATAAAGCATGACACTAAATATAATGATACAATGTTGTCAACACCCTAGAGCTTCAGAATCTCCATAATTAACTTTCTTTGCACTTAGTCATGTGATTTGGGCATTTGCACAGTCAGGCTTCCCTAACCTAACAAGACCAAGTCTTAAAACCTCTATCCCAACCAGACTGTGTCCCAAGGGAAAAATATTAAGGTAATTATTTTTTTTTTTTCATAAAGCATGAGAAAAATGTCACAAGGGATCAAATCAGACTATAGTAATTAGAAAGTGAAATATAACAAAAAAAAGTGTTACATTTTATATGAGCTCCATTTGCTCTTTTAGGTCCCTTTTGGAGTTTGGATAAAGCACGGATCACAAATGTGAGAAGTAATTAGCTAATTTACTGTGATACGAATACTTGACTGATTTCTTGCTCGGGATGAGGTCAGCTGATGCCTTATGACTTAGGAAAAACTGTATATGCAATTTCCCGCAGCCAATGTCCCAAGAAAAAAAAAGGAATTATTTAGAAGATATTCTTTTTAAACATGAAAAGTTCGGGTCTCCTGTAATTCCTTCTTTAACCCTTTTAATCCAGAGGTTGCCTATGCCTACATGCTCAAGACAAATTACCTTGACAAAACTCTGCTTTGCATACATACCGTATACACTTGAGTATAAGCCGACCTGAATATAAGCCGAGGCACCTAATTTTAGCACAAAAAACTGGGAAAACGTATTGACTCGAGTATAAGCCTAGGGTGAGAAATGCGCAGCCACTGTAAGTGGAAAAGAGGGTCAGCAATGCCCATTTGCAGCCTCACTGTGCCCATTTGCAGCCTCACTGTCCCAAACTTCAAACTCAGTAGTTAAGGGTTCCTAGATGCCCCCTAGCTGCAGCCAAAATTTGGGGTCTCTGGACACAAAGGGTCCCGAAATGACATTGCTGCAGATGGACACAGTTGACCAACTTTGGAGACCCGTATCTCGGGGGGGGGGCACTTGGTGCTAGGAACCCCAAATTTTGTGTGCAAATCCAGTGGAACCACTACAACATATTCAAAGCTGGGGTTCCTAGCACCAAGTGACCCTGAGATACGGAGCCCCAAATTCGGTTTGGAAAATGTCAAGCACTTTTCTGCAGCAGAGAATGACATTTTCTGAACCGACTTTGGGGCCTCGTATCTAGGGACCACTTTGGGGCCTCATATCTAGGGACTACTTGGTGCCAGGGACCCCAGTGCTAGTTGCACTGGGTTTGCACACCAAATTTGGTGTTCCTAGCATCAAGTGGCCCCGAGATACGGGGCCCCAAACTCGGTTCGGAAAATGTCACTCTCTGCTGCAGAAAACTGCTTGACTCGGGTATAAGCCGAGGGGGGCATTTTCAGCACAAAAAAATGTGCTGAAAAACTCGGCTTATACTCGAGTATATACGGTAAATCATTTTACATTTTTACGGGCAAGAATTTTTTTTTTTAGTAAACTGTTATAGTAAAAACTAAGCTTTGTGTTTTTTTTATTATACACTGATGATTGCACAAATATGTAAAAAAAGGCCTACTTTTTAATTTTTTATTCATTTGCTGCTATTTTTTAATGCTGTAGTTGTATCTGATAGTGTTAAACAGATGGCACGTCAGACGTACCATCAGCCTGAAGATATTCATCGGCAAGTTGAAGGCTTTTATTTTTATAATGAAACCTCCAACCAGCATGTGATCACTATGCCATAGCTAACATGGTGATCATGTGATCACTATCACGACTCTGATCGTCAGTGGGGACCTGGGATGTTTAATAACTGTTGACAGCCATCACAATATGTGAACAAGTGCCTCTCAAAAAGAGGACCTTTATAAACATATCCCTGGCAGGCAGCAGGCAGAGATTCACCACTTTGTCAAACAGTATATTAAGCAGCTGTTGTGACATCAGTAAAGTATATTTGGAGTTGCCCAAATTTGTGTACAAATTTGAGCAGTGTGGGATAGTTTTCTTTCCACAGTGATGGATGTTGTGATACTGATATACAAGAGGACCTCCCATTAACTGAGAGGAGATATACCATGTGTTCATGGCCACGCTGCACTGTATCTTGCTTTTGACTACCAATGTAAGTATTTGTAAAGCTAGCCATAGACAGGTAGTCTTACCTCTATTTACACAAGCGAGGTGGCTGGAAAAAGGCCCTATAATATGAATGCGAGACTTGTCTCTGTCAGAGTACACTGATCAGGGGCTGTAGCCACCGATGGACAAAAGTCTTCCCTAGGAAGTCCCCTTTGACAGTAATTCATGAAACGATTAGGGACAGCCACACACTCATCAAAATTTGGTCAGTCTCTGCTGAACCGGCTGAATTTTGATCCATCTATGGCCAAGTGTTGTTTTTCGGGCAAATCAGGCAGAAAACATAACCATATCTTGTCTGCACCTGCAACATTATAAGGACCTCTTCTTACTCCATTCTTCTATCAGCATGATCTCTGTCAACACATGGGCACTGCAGCAGAGCCTAATTGGCTCCAAGTACTGGTCCCACCTCTCCTAGTCCGAATGATACTATGCAAGGAATCATAGGAGTCTAATATTAAGGCTCCATGCAAACTGGGCTTAAAAAAATGCCAGTTCCCTTGGCAGAAATAAAACGCTAATATAAAGTGTTTTTGTACATAGTTTAGACGAGTTTAAGAGAGTTTAGCATTGTTTTTGCAAGAACGCTCCAATCAGAAAAGCAAACCAGAAGAGGTTTTTTTTCCTGCTTCTAAATGTTGAGCTCAAAATATGCCAGTAAACGTCCTAATGTGCATAGACACATAGAAGAACATTAGCTCCGTCTACATGCAAAACACAAAACCCCTGTAGAAGCAGCTATTTTTAAGCTAGTGTACATGGAGCCTCAAACAGATTCAGGTACTTACACAACTGGTATTTCAAAATAAATAGAATTATTTTTACTTGAATGCATTTGCAATCATTTTTGGTTTCAACAGCCTGGAAATTGCTCTAATTTTCATGAGTAAAAGGGAACAATCCTTCAATGACCACACTATTGGAGCAAAGCAGCACACTCCACTTCAAATGTCATAGCATATAAGGCTCATACGGGTCACATAATTTGTGAAAATCTGAATGGCTATAAACTTGCATGAGTATGTGATCATGCTTATTCAACAGATTAAAGAGTTATGTGCAGCAACTAATAGCAGCCAATTAGTATTTCTTCCTCACTGGTCTGACTAAAGAAATCTGAAACCTCTTATTGATTACTGCAACTTGCCCAACCCTTAATGAGACAGAATTTTTAGAAAGCATGCAAAGCAATCTTTTACCTACTTCCTTTGAGTATTCACTTTCTTATTACACAATTTTTTTAATACACAGAAATAAAAACTGTGCGTGGGATCTTCATCCATTATGCTGTTTATTTTTTGGCTATTTTTTTAGGTTGATGGAACAAGAGTCATGGGGGGTTGGCCTCTACCTCTAAAGCCCGAAAGAAAACATTTTCAAAATGAATACGGTATGTTTTAAAGATTTAGACACAAAGCACTGGCAAGGAAGAAATCCTACAAAGATACACAATGATCCATCTAGAAGATAGAAAGGGTTAACTTTGAGGGCACTCAACTATTTCTGACAGGTCTCAGCTGACTGGAGAACAGACATATCATAAATGGGGGATGCCCACACCAGGAGACATTCAGTCTAGCCAGTATCATTGGTGATTAGGAAAAAAAAGAGGCAGCAATTCTACACCTGTCACAGATTCAACACACAGCCCCAAAACAAAGAAATATTAATAAATGTAAAATGCTACCAATGGTTTCTTTCAGCAGAACTTGATGGTTTTCAATTCAGATGTTAAAGGGTCAGTCCACCCAAAGTAAATTTTTCCGTTTTTGGCAGAAGCTGGAGATTTACACCACCTTATAATTTCCTTTTCTCCTGCCAAGGGCTCTATTGGTGCTATTTCTGTGCTTGAGTGTGGCCATTATGATGGATTCTCACTTTCCCTGTTGGGGTTTTTCTATTTATTTCATATAATGGCCATTGCACCGGGGGTTGGGGGAAGCATGGTGGATAAATCTCACTGCAGAAGTATCAAGGATATGAAAGAAGCAATGGGGCTTTAAACAAAAGCATAAGTCATTCATTGTTATTTTCTATGCATTTGTGATGTGTGCTTTTTGTGGTTTTCTGTACCTTTTGATGTTTGAAGGAATCGTGATTATGGGAGGTAATGTAGCAACTATTACAAAAACAGAGAAATGCCTGGCTGCTATCCCCATAAGGATATAATAAACATTTTTTTGTAGAACTCCAGTCATAAAACATCCTTGACAATTGTACCATGTGTCATTAAATTGTCTGTAAGACCATTGAAGGACAGTGACTTGTAGTGAAATGAATGAAATTATTGGTTATGTACCATGATTTCATTCTGATGCACTGTAAGTGACAATAATCACAGAGAGGTTAGCTATTTATCTGATGTTCTGCTAAATGGCAACTTTAACCTGGCTTTAACAAGAAAGTTTAAAGGTCTTTTTTTCCAGTAAAAAGACCATTATAGCAAATGTATCATAGAAGAAAGAAAAATCACGTAATGTGTAACATGAAATCATAAAATAGCACCTACTTGGTAAGGGTAGAGGGTCACACCATTGGCTCTTGACAAAGACCAAGAACCATCAAGATACTGATGCGCTTGAATGGCTACTGAATTTAAGATGTTGCCGTTGTTTGGGCTTGTGGCCATCTGAAGACTGGCTTTGGCTTGATGTGAAGGAGACCCATTCTTTTTATCTTGGCCATTGGCAAGCCCAAGGCTATTAGGTTTTCCGCTGTGTTTGCTAGCCACAAATCCGGGGTAACTGGGTGCGGTATAAGGGTTTGGCATGTACACCCAGTCTCTTGGCTGATGGCTCCCCATGTGTCTTGGGCCCACAAGGGCTGGAATATTAGAATGTCCTGAAGGAGATCCAGGTGAGGCTGCATCATATTGTTCAACATTAGTAGACTGTTCTAGGGTTGTCACCATCTGGATAGCTTCCTGTTTCAGCTGGTTTAGGTGCGTGGCACATATATCACAACGGTTGTCTCTCTCATTCCAGGACTTTCGGATGGTGTTTGGTACTTGCAACTTGTCGTGTATGCCCGATGTGATAGAAGGGTCCTGAAAATGTAATAAAGGCATATATAAACAAACACATACATAAACAAACTCATAAAGTAAAACTACGAAATATCATTGATAAAATGCCAAGATAAAATAAATGGTCCTTGGTCAGTTCTGATTAGAAAAATAATACATTTTACCTGATCAAGGGATTTGCCTATATAAATATTATCTTACATACACCTTTACACTTGACCTAACCTTCGTTCTAATGTTAGCAAAGTAAATGGCATTTTATTGGCATTTCAGAGAACATATTCATTATGTTAGCTCCCTTCTCAGTCAAAGGGTTTAAGCTACAGTATACTGCATGCCAGGGTTATTATGATTCTGAAAAGTAGACGTGATAACCAAACTCTAGAAACTTGTATTGTCAGCATTTCTGAAATACTCTGATCCATTCCATATTAAAGCAGTGTGTTCCTTATAGTTCCTGTGGCTATGCCAATGCATTTCATCACTCTCTATTTAAAATCTTGAGACATATTTATTATGGAACACACGTCTGTCTCTGTGACGTGCATAATAAACGCACAGGATGCATGTTATCTTAAACAAGCTTGCTGAAGAAACATTGAGGTAAAGGAAAGGAAATACATTTTTTTGATTTATGTCTTATTTATGTAAAAATGATTATAGTACACAAAAATCTACTTTCATTCTCAGTGTTATAATTATTTATTACAAACACAAAACTTAAAGCGTTATTAAACCCAAAGCCAAAAATATGTTGCGGCTTACCAATCCTTCGATGTGGTGGCTGTATTAGTTTTGTTTTTAGGCTTTTTAGACATTCTACCTGCCTAAGAGCCCTTTCACACCGGGCCGCCCGCAGCATCAGCGGTAAAACACCGCTATTTTTAGCGGCGTTTTACCGTCGGATTAGCGGCGCATTTCGGCCGAGAAAGGGTTAAAACCGCCCGCAATAGCGGCGTTTTGCCAGAGGTATCCCAGCGCTGTCCCATTGATTTCAATGGGGAGCAGCGGTGGAGGAGCAGTAAACACACCGCTCCTTCACCGCTCCAAAGAAGCTGCTGGCAGGACTTTTTTTCCCGTCCTGCCAGCGCAGCGCAGCGCAGCGCTCCAGTGTGAAAGCCCTTGGGCTTTCACACTGCAGACAATGCTGCAGCTGTTTGAGGGCAGATTGCAGGCGCTATTTTTAACGCTATAGCGCCTGCAAAACGCCCCTGGTGTTAAAGGGGTCTTAGGGTGTCTTTACTCTGGAGGAAGCAGCACCTGAGACACCTTTGGACAAAAGGTCAGATTTTCATACGGAAAAGGTTCGATGGGACCTTGTCGGAAATTCCGACCTTGTGTAGGCTCCATCACACATTTTCCAAAGGAATTTCCGTCAAACAAAATTTGAGATCTGGATCTCAAATTTTCTAACAACAAAATCCGTTGTCGAAAATTCTGATCGTGTGTACACAATTCTGATGCACAAAGTTCCATGCATGCTCGGAATCAAGCAGAAGAGCCACACTGGCTATTGCACTTCATTTTTCTTGTGTTGTACGTCACCCCATTCTAGACGTTCGGAATTTACGACCAACTTTGTGTGACTGTGTGTATGCAAGACAAGTTTGAGCCAACATCCCTCGGAAAAAAAACATGGATTTTGTTGTCGGAATGTGCGATCATGTGTACAGGGCATAAGGCATTAAAGCTGAGCTCCAGCTAACACATTTCAGGCAGTTACAGCAACATTTTTTTTTTTACTTTTGGGATAAAGGTTTTTTATATAAATAAATAAAAGCTGACTATTGTAAATAACCCTGTCAGCTGTTAATTTTTTTGTCTCAACCTTCTAACTGCTACATCTGCAAGACATCTTGGTCTTTTGAAAAACAACAAGCCTACTGACAGGATCACCAGGTGAAAATAAAGGAAAACGCCTAAAAAAATAAAACAAATGCAGCCGTCACATCTTAGAACTGGTAAGCTTCAGCATAATAAATGTTTGCTTTTGCTACCACTTTAGATCATGGACTAATATTTACCATTATAGTTTCTAGATGTGCGTGGTATAACCTACAGTATATTTGGAAAGTGTTCAGTTTAAATGACATTTACTTGAATAAGGTTTTTTTTTGCCATATAAATTATATGTCCATAAAGGGCAATTCAATTCAATGACAGCCAAGGATCTGGTAGTGTTTAATTGAAGATACATTATTCCTTATGACGGGAAAGGATATAAACTGATATTGAGAACCTAACATGAAAGAGGATAAGAAGAAGGATAAGGGTGTTGAATTGTCCATTGTATACATGTAGCCATAGTTTGTGAAGGGAGCACAAGTCACCAAGTCAGGTTTTGTCAATCACCGCTAATCCCAGAAAGACAGATTGACACCATTCGCCTGGATGTCCTATTTCCTAGATGTTAAATAGAACTCATTATAATCCTATACCAGTTTATTTTCTGATTTCAGATAAACAAAATGATTTTTATTAGCTCTTTAACAATCTACTATGTATAAGTCAATATGGTACAAATAGGAAACTGTGCAATTCCATTGTGGCTCCAGCCATTCATAAATGCATTCTATTTAGGCACCTAAATCTAGTGTAGCTAAAAATATTTACACACTATCAAGAGGGCTAAAAACACATCATGTACGCAAATACAGCTTAAAAGAAGTATTAAAGTAATATTTACAAATCCACAACACAAAGGAGATATGATCCATCCTGAACTATCAAAGATGCTTACAGTCTATGAAAAGGCAAAAAAAAGGCTTTTTTTTGCCATTTGGATAAGATGGGAGATAATAGACCCTCTGTCAAATGTGTATTGGCCTTTGTGTCCCTACAGAGGAGATTCACCCATCTATTCTTGTTCCTGGTGGCTATTGTCATAAAACTGACAATGAGAGGAAATCCAGAGTTTTAGAAATGCGATTGAAGCAAGAGGCTTGAGTGAATCATCTAACAGGGACACATTTCTGATGACAACTGCCTTGGATGGTAATTCCCTTTAGGGAGATTACAGGTTATCTCCTGTTGTGTTTCTAGGACAGGAAGTAAGAGGAAATCTCCCCACAGGACATGCAAAAAACAAAAAAACAAACAAACCCATGTTAAAACTCTCCTCAATTCTATCCAAAACTAAAAATTTTAGCAATACCCTTTAACCGCATACCATCTGCCCCATAGCAATTTTAATGCTACAGGGCGGTAGCTGTGGGGCAGAATATATATATATATATATATATATAAATAAAATGGAAAGTATTCAGACCCCCTTAAATTTTTCACTCTTTGTTATATTGCAGCCATTTGCTAAACTCATTTAAGTTCATTTTTTTCCTCATTACTGTACACACAGCACCCCATATTGACAGAAAAACGCAGAATTGTTGACAGTTTTGCAGATTTATTAAAAAAGAAAAACTGAAATATCACATGGTCCTAAGTATTCAGACCCTTTTCTCAGTATTTAGTAGAAGCACCCTTTTGATCTAATACAGCCATGAGTCTTTTTGGGAAAGATGCAACAAGTTTTTCACACCTGGATTTGGGGATCCTCTGCCATTCCTCCTTGCAGATCCTCTCCAGTTCTATCAGGTTGGATGGTAAACGTTGGTGGACAGTCATTTTTAGGTCTCTCCAGAGATGCTCAATTGGGTTTAAGTCAGGGCTCTGGCTGGGCCATTCAAGAACAGTCACAGAGTTGTTGTGAAGCCACTCCTTCATTATTTTAGCTGTGTGCTTAGGGTCATTGTCTTGTTGGAAGGTAAACCTTCGGCCCAGTCTATGGTCCTGAGCACTCTGGAGAAGGTTTTCTTCCAGGATATCCCTGTACTTGGCTGCATTCATCTTTCCCTCGATTGCAACCAGTCGTCCTGTCCCTGCAGCTGAAAAACACCCCCACAGCATGATGCTGCCACCACCATGCTTCACTGCTAGGACTGTATTGGACAGGTGATGAGCAGTGCCTGGTTTTCTCCACACATACTGCTTAGAATTAAGGCCAAAAAGTTCTATTTTGGTCTCATCAGACCAGAGAATCTTATTTCTCACCATCTTGGAGTCCTTCAGGTGTTCTTTAGCAAACTCCATGCAGGCTTTCATGGGTCTTGCAGTGAGGAGAGGCTTCCGTCGGGCCACTCTGCCATAAACCCCCAACTGGTGGAGGGCTGCAGTGATGGTTGACTTTCTACAACTTTCTCCCATCTCCCGGCTGCATCTCTGGAGCTCAGCCACAGTGATCTTTGGGTTCTTCTTTACCTCTCACACCAAGGCTCTTCTCCCCTGATAGCTCAGTTTGGCCGAACGGCCAGCTCTAGGAAGGGTTCTGGTCGTCCCAAACGTCTTCCATTTAAGGATTATGGAGGCCACTGTGCTCTTAGGAACCTTAAGTGCAGCAGAATTTTTTTGTAACCTTGGCCAGATCTGTGCCTTGCCACAATTCTGTCTCTGAGCTCTTCAGGCAGTTCCTTTGACCTCATGATTCTTATTTGCTCTGACATGCACTGTGAGCTGTAAGGTCTTATATAGACAGGTGTGTGGCTTTCCTAATCAAGTCCAATCAGTATAATCAAACACAGCTGGTCTCAAATGAAGGTGTAGAACCATCTCAAGGATGATCAGAAGAAATGGACAGCACCTGAGTTAAATATATGAGTGTCACAGCAAAGGGTCTGAATACTTAGGAGCATGTGATATTTCAGTTTTTCTTTTTTAATAAATCTGCAAAAATGTCAACAATTCTGTGTTTTTCTGTCAATATGGGGTGCTGAGTGTACATTAATGAGGAAAAAAATGAACTTAAATGATTTTAGCAAATGGCTGCAATATAACAAAGAGTGAAAATGTAAGGGGGTCTGAATACTTTCCGTCCCCACTGTATATATATATATATATATATATATATATATATATATATATATATATATATATATATATATATATACATATATATATATATACATATGTGATTCCAGACTTCCGCCTACAGGGGGCATGCACTCAATGTCCTCTTGCACCCGCCAATCGTTGGCAATACACAGAGAACTGAGGTAGACAAGATGTAAACAAGACACATCTCAGTTCTGACAGGGCTGAAGGAATTGATTCTGTGTTCCTGAAAAGCAGGGGCTAGAATCCTTTACTTCCCCTAGTAAAAGCAGCACAAATTTAACACACAAACACTGGCTATGCACGCAGTTAACCCCCTGATCACCCTAGCTGTTAACCCCTTCCCAGCCAGTGTCATTAGTGCAGTGACAGTGCATATTATTAGCACTGATCCCTGTATAAGTATCGCAGGTTCCCGGAAAGTGTCAGAAGTGTCAATTAGTATCAGAGTGTCCACAAAGGGCAATATTGCAGTCCCGCTATAAGTCGCTGATCGCCACCATTACTAGTATAAAATAAGAAAGTAAGTAAATAAAAATTCCATAATTTGTAGACGCTATAACATACGTGTAAACCAATCAATATGTGCTTATTGGTATTTTTTTTACCAAAAATGTAGCAGAAAATATTTTGGCCTAAATTTATGAAGAAATGTGATTCTGTAAATATTTTATTGGATATGTTTTTTTTTTAGCAGAAAGTAAAAAAAAATATTTTTTTTTCAAAATTGTTGTTTTTTTGTGTTAATAGCACAAAAAATAAAAACTCAGTGCTGATCAAATGCCACCAAAAGAAATCTCTACTTGTGGGGAAAAAATGAAATAAATTTTATTTGGGTACAGTGTCGCGCGACAGCACACTTTTCAGTTAAAATAGCGCAGTGCTGTATTGCAAAAAAGGACCTGGTCAAGAAGGTGGGTAAATCTTCCGGAGGTCAAGTGGTTAAATAAGCCAGTCCATTTTGTGTCAGGGGTTAATCGACAAGCATTCTCCAATAAATAACTCCAAACCCCTTATTTTTGCAACTAGTAAGATCTCTACAGTGGGGAACAAGACAAACACTTGATAATCTCTGGATACGACACAGCAGGCTATAAGTGGCCTACTAACACTAATAAACAAGCTTATGCTAACTTTAGTTTCCAATCGGGACGTCAGTTTAATAAATGCTGACAGGCAAAAGAAGGTTTCACTCAGCCCCTTGACTTGTGTGGTCTGCAGAGCTCTAATGCCGCGTACACACGGTCGGACTTTTCGTCTACAAAAGTCCAACGGACGCTGACGGACTAAAGCTGGCTGGTAATCCGATCGTGTGTGGGCTGCTTCGGACTTTCAACGTACTTTTTTAGCCTCAAATCCGACGTACTTTAGATTTGAAACATGCTTCAAATCTTTACGTCGTAACTACGACGGACCCCGAAGTCCGCTCGTCTGTATGCTAGTCCTACGGACAAAAAAACGACGCATGCTCATAAGCAAAAACTAAACGGAAGCACTCGGTCTAGTAAAACTAGTGTTCGTATTGTAGGTAGCACATTCATCACGCTGCAAAATCTGTGATCGTTGAATGCAGCGCATTTTATTTCTTCTTTACGAATGCTCTA